>ML784533.1:210927-227743 GCA_009831015.1 Picea engelmannii
TTCAATTGTAGATAAGAGTGCTAGGTGTGTTTATTCTGGTGAACGGATTTTTCTTCTAGTCTCAACTCCTGCATCTTTGTTTCCAATAATTTGATCTGAAGGATGATTCTTCTGTACTCATTTGCTAGGTGTCTTTGGAGATAATTTCTAAACTTTCTCTTCTATTTCTGTCGGATTCTCTTCCTCTTCCTCTTCTACTTCATCTTCTGCTTCTTCTTCAAAAAAAATTGCTCCATTGATTTGTTTTCTTCATCCTTTGATTTTGGTCTACCTGTATCATCAATGGTTACGTTGATGTTTTCCACAACTTTGTTCAATCTTAGATTGTAACACTTGTATGATTTCCTTGTACTTGAGTAACCAAAAAGTACTCATTTTTCCACACGAGAGGCAAACTTTCCCATTCTGCCATCTTCTCTTTTGATGTAGCATTTGCTTCCAAAAACTCTGAAGTGCTTCACATTTGATGGTCTTCCTTTCCATAGCTCATAGGGAGTTTTATCAGTGTTGTTTCTGAGCATTACTCTGTTTTGAATGTGAACTTCTATATTCACTGCATGTGTCCAAAATATATCTGTCAATTTGGAATCCATTAGCATTGTTCGAGACATTTCCTCCACTGTCATGTTCTTTCTTTCAATAATTCCATTATGTTAAGGTGTCCTAGAAACGAAGAATTTCCTTTTTATTCCATGATTGTTGCAGTAGTCCATAAATTCCTTTGAAGTGAAGTCTCCTCCATTATCAGATCTCAAGCATTTAATTCTTGAATCCATCTCATTTTCAACCATTTCCTTGTAAATCTTGAAGTTTTCAAAATATTCTGACTTGTTCTTGAGAAAGAAAACTACAATCATTCTTTTATAATCATCAACTAATAACATAGAGTATCTCTCACCTTTTAATCCCTTTGTTGTAGTTGGTCCAACTAGATCAGTATGCACAATTTCTAGTGTTCTTGTTGTTGAATATTTCTTTGATTTGAACCTGGTATTTGTTTTCTTTCCTTGTTAACAATGCTTTCATAAAGTGTTGGTTGGCTTCGTGATCTGGGGAATTTCTTTGACTTATTTTCTTTTGTTGACTTTGACAAGGTTATCAAAATGCATGTGACCCATTCTTTCATTCCATAGCGAAATTTCATCTTCCTTTCCTAGACAACACTTTTCGTTTCCAATTTCACTTAACACATATATGTTGTTTGAAGTTCTTGCAGTTGTACCAACCAATTTCCCTGAACCTTCTCTTCTTATTTCACACTTTTGTGAATCAAAAGTAACATTATGACCTTGGTCACACATTTGACTCACACTTAGAAGATTATGTTTCATTACTTCTACCAGTAGAAAATTTTGTGTTGTTTTATTCTTGTTCCCAATTCGGACTGTGCCTTCTCCAATAATTTTGGCTGAATTATCATTTCTGAAGGAGACTGATCCATTTCTTTCCTTTCGCAATGTAATAAATTTGTCTCTATCACCTATCATGTGTTTTGAACACCCACTCTCAACATACCAACAGTGTTTCTTTTTCTTAGCTTGTAGAGAGACTGTGCATTCTTCATTGCTATATTGATATTGCTTTCTTATCCATGTCTTTTTCCGAGGTTATTGTCTGTGACTGTTGTTATTCTGTTGAGGTTCTTTAGGAGGGACTATCATTCTGCAATTTTTGGTCACTTGTCCAAAATTGTTACATTTGTAACATTCCACTTCAGTGCTCAAAGATTCAAACCTGTTGTAACTTCTTCTTTGTGTTTCACTAGGTCTTCTTGAGTAACCCCTTTGTGTATGACTCTCAAATTTGTTATTGTTCCTATTTTTAGCTCTGCAATTCACAAATTTATGTCCAAAATTATTACATGCATAACATAAACCAAAAAATATAGTTTGATACTTGGGAGTTGAATGTATTCTGAAAGAAGGTGCTCTTATGAATCCTTCTTCTTATTGAGTCCTATCTGTCTGTTGTTGATTCTGAAATCTGAATCTTCTCCATGGAGGAGTGTCCCTGTAATCTTCCTTGTACATCTTCCTATCCCCTTTGATTGTTTCTGCATAGATTTTTGGATTTATTTCTTGCTCTGTTGTTTTGGAGCTTGATCCCTTTTCTGTCTGATTGTATCCAAGTCCAGACTTGTTAAGATGATATTTTTGAATGTTGATAATGTCATCCAGAACTTTTGAGCTATTCTGCATATTTTTCTTTTGAATATCCTTTTTTAGTGTGACAATCTTTGCTTCCAAGTTTCCAATGATCTTGTCCTTTTCTTCTAGTTGTTCTTTGAGTGATTCTTCAATTATTTTATCTTCTTCTATTTCAACCTTCAATCTTGTGATAATTTGTTCTAGTTCTTGAGTGTCCTTTTTCTTGTCTAGTTCTGCTTGTAGTTTCTTGTTTTTCTTCTTTTCTCTTCTGATAACTTCTATGGCACACATTAATTCTTCTCGATAGTCAACTTATGCCTCTTCAATTTTGTCTTCGACTTCTTCATATCCTTCTTTGGCTTCTTCATATTCTTCTTCAGAGTATTCTTTGTCATAATCTTTTATTTCCATGAATAGAACTCTTCTTGTCTCACTGTCACTGATTTCATCTTCATTTGATGATGAGATGTCTTCTTTGATGCATAAGTTTTTCTTGAAATCTTTCTTTGTAGTTCTTTTTCCTTTATATGTGTGTTTGCCTTTTGACTAGCCTTCATCATTTCTCTTTTTCTTATGAGGACATATGTTAGCAAAATGACCAATACCATCACAATTAAATCAAATTAAACGAAGCTTACCTCTATACCTACCATTGGTTCCCTTGTTCTGTCTTTTGATGAAGTTGGCCACTTCTTCATCATCTTCCGAGATGTTTCTACTGCTACTATATTCTTCTTGTTCCTTTTTATTTTGCTTTGATCTTTTGGATGCCTTGAAGGCTGCTTATTTTACATCTAGATTTTCCTATTAAGTTCTCATTTCATATGCTGTGAAGATTCTATGCAGTTAGTCCATGCTTATTGAGTTCAGATCTAATCTTTCTTCTAGTGTTGATATCTTAGGGTTGAATCTCATAGCAAGAGATCTTAGTACCTTATGAACAATTACATATTCTTCGATTTCTTCTCCCAATCCTATGATTGCATTCATTGTTTCGTCAACTCTTAATAAGTAGGCTGCAATATTTCCATCTTCCTTCATTTTTAGTTGTTCGAACTAACCTCTGTAAGTTTGAAGTTTTGTTGCTTTGACTTTTGTATCTCCTTCATAAATATTTCGAATCTTGTCCCAAATCTCTTTGGCATATTTACAATGTGCAACTTTGGTGAATATTGTTTCACTGAGACCATTCCAAAGTGCATTTGTAGATTTGGAATTATTCTCACCAAGTTTCACTGCTTTGTCATTTGTTGGTGGAACTGTTGGTACTGTGTATCCATCTACAATTGATTGCCAAATTTCAAACCCCTATGCTTGCATATATGTCTTCATCCTTATGCTCCAAAAAACATACTTTTGTCCATTAAAGTGTGGTATTCCATTTTTATATGAGTTTGTACTCTCCATGATCTAACTTTCAGTGGTTAAACTGATTTCTGAAGGAACCTGCTCTGATACCAATTGTTGGATTACTAAGAGGGGGGTTGAATCAGTAATAGTGTAACTATAATCATTTTTCTCCAAATAATCCAAGTGTTATATCAATGTAGAATTATTATCCAATAGTGAGAAATAAGAAATTAACAATCACACACATACACAGTACACCAGTGTTTTACGTGGAAATCCAAATCGGGAGAAAACCACGAAATGATTTATCTTATATGTCTTGAAGAATTACATTCATTGGAAGCACCAACTTCCTTTGTTTTCCAGCTACAACTAGAAGGAGGTTCCAACACCATAGTTTCTCAGGCTACAACCTAAGGGAAGCTCCAACTCCCCAATTCTATGGCTACAACTAGAAGGATGTTACAACCCCCTATGTTCTTCGGCTACAACTGGAAGGTGGCTACAACCACCTTTCCTTGCCCTGTCCAACGAAATTGAAGTAAAAGTAGAATGATGGAACCACTGTCACACTATCACTGTGAGATATACCACTATAAACATGTACCAATAAACTTGAACCATGCATCAACCATGCATCAACCTATACCTCAACCTGTAATCAACCTGTACCATAAACAAGTGCATCAACCATGCACCAAACTGTACCAAACAATTTGTAATTAACCTATACCATAAACAAGTGAAACCAACCATGTACTAAGTATGGACCAATCATGTGTCAAGTACTCATCAATATGTACCAAAAAAGTGCATCAACCATGCACCAACCTGTACCAAACAATATGTAATCAACCCATACCATAAACAAGTGAAACCAACCATGTACCAAGTATGTACCAATCATGTGTCAAGTACTCAACAACTATGACTCATCAATATGTACCAACATCATCAACTATACGCCTCATGTATGTGCCAACTCATCAACTACTTGTCTCAAGCATGTACCCAACTTGTACCTCAACCAAAATCCCTCATCAATTTAATCATCCAAATATGATTTGTAAATATGTAATAGACCTGGTGTATATGATCACATACCTACAAACCTTCCTTAACTTTAACAAAAAGAGACTATCATTTTCATCAAACGTTTCTTTAGTCTCACAAGACTAGTTTTGGATTAGTCAACAACCCTAACTTGAAATGGTCATAAGTTTGTACCTGTAATGAATAAAGATATAAAACTGATGCAGAATTTTTTTCAGTGTGTTTTATTCAAATCCTCCTAGTTTCAATACTTTGAACCTCTCATAAAAGGTGTTATGGCAAAAATGGCACACCTTGCTGAATTCTGTCTTATTCTAGAGAGCGACCTTGTAGAGTGTGCCCCGCACGGAATATTTGTTGAATTTATATGAAACTCTTACATAGAATAATACATATTGTACTATAACCAACACATTTTTTCTTACTGAATTTGGATATGTTATGAATAATTTATGACATTTTTACCCGAAACACCTTAGAAAGCATCATCAAAAGAATTTATCCTTCCTTGAATTTCGACCTTCTTTTCTTCACTTTCCTCAGAAATTCATCTTAGATATCCTTTGGTTACCTCAGACACCTATAGGTATTCAATATGATTAAGTGTGTCTTAAATTACAAAGCCTTGACTCTTATTTATACTCTCCGAGTAGCTTCCTTAAAAACATCTTCTAGGTCACTTTGCCCACTTTCCTTATTTTAGGGTTAACCCACTTCTAATTTATTCATTAAATTTATTATTGAATTAATTTATTTTGTATTCACTTTGAATTATAGTACACTCATCACTTCACTTTATTATTTACCTTTTAAAATCTCTTAAACCACTTTGACTATTTTGACCTTTTGGGGCTTCTAGATGACATATGAGGGTCCTCCAACTTCGTAAGGCCATAACTCTCAAAACATGAGGAGTTATGCAACATTCCACATACCACCGGAAATGGAATGACATGTAATATACATATAGAATAGTATTACCTCAAAATATATCAAAATACATACCATTATCCATCAAACAAACTTGGGTCCATTACCCAAACCTGGGTTCTCCAACTTCTCATGGACATAACTCTCTAACCGTGAGAAGTTATGTGATTTTCTACATACCACTAGAAATGGAATGACAAACAATATCTATATAGGATAGTTTCATTGAAAAATTCACTAAAATTGATCTCATTATTCCACAAATAAGCATGGGTTATCTAACCATAGTTCTAGGATAACTCAATCTGCAAAGGGTCTTCCCCTGAGGGATTTCACCACAAGTGGACCACTTTGTATTTCATTCATTTCTACTTATTATCAACCATGACAAGACAATAATGAGTCATCTTTATATCAAATAATCTTGGGTCCATTACCCAACCTTTGTGCAACGGGGCTTTCTTCAAGGGTTGACATCAATGACAACCAACCTTAATCAAAAAGAACTTCTACACCAAATGAGCCTCTAGACAATCCTACATGGACTCTTGATGAAGGTGAAGAAATCCGTATGGACATACATGATTTACAAAAGAAGAAATTAACAAAAGATAAACTACAAGAGATGATGGAGGGTTTAAAAGGGGAGATCATGGAAGGATTGAAAAATTTCCTAATAGAGAGGACACCTGAAAGTGAAAATGTATCCCATGAAATCCATGATGAGGACACAAAAAAGGTAAATCAAGAAT
Organism: Picea engelmannii; assembly: GCA_009831015.1. Taxonomy (NCBI): domain Eukaryota; kingdom Viridiplantae; phylum Streptophyta; class Pinopsida; order Pinales; family Pinaceae; genus Picea; species Picea engelmannii. Next base: position 217,160 of record ML784533.1, read on the forward strand.
GGAGAAACTCCAACTTTGGGTTGAAGGCCAACCATTTTCCTAAGATCAATATGAGGAAGTTTGATGGCAAGGACCCAATCACATGGATACTTCAGATGGAACAATTCTTTGATCTACATAATGTGTCACATACACAAAAGGTACAAATTGCTTCTTTATATTTAGAACCCAATCAATTTGTATGGTATAGATGGCTTTGTTATCGCAAATCACTTGTCACTTGGACAATTTTAATGGAAGAAATGATAGCACACTATGAATATACAAGGAGAAATACCTTCTTTAGCCAATTGATAAATCTCAAGCAAACTGAGTTAAGAGGTATCACAGGGAAAACCAGTAAGGTGATAACATCTAATGGCATGAAAAAATTATTGAAAAAGGGGCATCAAGGTGTTATTGCACAACTATGCTCACTAAATGTTCAAATATCTAAGTCATCTATTCCTCTACATCTCCAAGGGATCATTGATAAGCATTCCAAAGTATTTGAAGATATTCCCAAAGGTCTTCCACCGACTCGAGATCATGATCATGATATTCACCTAATTCATGGGAGTGTTCCTCCTAACATCAGGCCATAAATATACCCTTATGCCCAGAAGAGTGAAATTGAACGCATGGTTGAAGAAATGTTAGAGGCTGGCATTATTAGACCTATCCAAAGTTCTTACTCTGTACCGGTGGTAATGGTATTCAAGAAATATGGCTCATGGCGTATGTGTCCAGATTATAGAGAGCTCAACAAGATCACTATTAAAGATAAGTTTCCAATTCCCGTCATTGATGAATTGTTATATGAACTACATGGAGCAATCAATTTCACAAAGTTGGATCTATGTTCAGGGTATCACAAGATTAGAATGAAGGAAGAAGATATCCCAAAAACAACATTCCAAACTCATGAAGGCCATTATGAATTTTTGGTCATGCCTTTTGGCCTTACAAGTGCGCCTTCCACATTCCAAGGGCTAATGAATTCCATTTTCAAGCCCTTCCTCCTAAAATTTGTGTTAGTATTTTTTGATGATATACTAATCTATAGAATGTCTTGGGAGGATCATGTGTGACATGTTGACAAGGTGCTACAACTACTAAAGGAGCAACAACTATATGCCAAACCATCCAAATGTTTCTTTGGAGTGAAGGAGGTAGAGTATTTGGGTCATATTGTATCTCATGAAGGTGTCAAGGTAGACCCTAACAATATTAAGGCCATGATGGATTGGCCGATTCCCAAAACATTGAAGAATCTTAGAGGATTTTTGGGTTTGATAGGTTACTACTGCAAGTTGGTTCGGCACTATGGAAGAATAGAAACACCTTTAATGACACTAACTAACAAGGATTCATTTTCATGGACTCCAGAGGCAACTAAAGATTTTGAGCAACCTAAAGAGGTGATGTGCAAAGTTCCTGTCTTGACCACTCCAGACTTCACAAAAACCTCTATTGTGGAATGTGATGCCTTGGGAAATGGAATTGGTTCTTTCCTAATGCAAGAAGGAAGGCCCCTGGAATTTGAAAGTGGAGCACTCAATGGAAAGGACTTACACAAACTCATTTATGAGATGGAAATGATGGCAATACTACATGCATTGAAGAAATGGCATCCTTACCCAATAGGTAGGCACTTCAAGGTCAAAACAGATCATGATAGTCTTAAATACTTCTTGGAACAAAGACTATCTTCAGAAGAACAAAAAAAATGGGTAACCAAGATATTGGGTTATAATTTTGAGATCGTCTATAAAAAAGGGAAGAAAAATGTTGTGGGAGATGCACTTTCAAGAAAGGATGAAGATGTTGAGGCCTTTCTCTGTGTTATCTCGATCATCCAACCTGAATGGATAATAGAAGCAAGGGATGAATCGAATAATGACGAAAAAGTGTGGACTCTCATTCGAAGATTACAACAGGATTTCAGTGCATCAGATACATTTACATGGAAAAATGATTCACTATGGTGGAAAGATCGCTTATATTTATGTAAGAACTCCAAACTCAAACAAAAGGTACTATTGGAATTGCACACCTCTCCAGTAGGAGGGCACTCGGGATTTTTGAAAACCTACCATAGGGTCAAGAAGGAATTTTTTTTGGATGGCCTTAAAACTGATGTTCGAAGGTTTGTGGCAGAATGTTTGGTTTTCCAACAAAATAAGGTGGAAACAATTAAGACCCTAGGTATTTTACAACCATTAGCTATCCCAAGTCAACATTGCGAGGAGGTTTCCATGGATTTCATCAGAGGGTTACTGAAGTATGAAGGAAAGAGTGTCATAATGGTGATTGTTGATAGACTGACCAAGTACGCACACTTTTTTGCACTCTCTCATCCCTTCAAAGCTAGTACAGTTGCCATTGCATTCATGGAGATAGTTCAAAAGCTACATGGCAACCCAAAGATTATTGTAAGTGACAGAGATCCGATCTTCACTGGACATTTTTGGACAAAATTATTTTCTTGTTTGGGTACTCAATTGGCTCATAGCTCATTCTATCATCCTCAATTTGATGGACAAACCGAGATAGTGAAAAAATTTCTAGAAGGATGCCCTCATTTCTTTTTCTTTGATAAACAAAAAAAATGGTTCAAATGGTTACCCTTGGAAGAATGGTGGTATAACACTTCCTTTCATACTGCAACGAAAATGACACCATTTATGGCACTCTATGGATACCACCCTCCTTCCATCAATTCTTTTGTAAAATAAAAATCTAAAGTTCAAGCAGTGGAAGATCACATCAAGCATAAACAACAAGTTCTCCAAATATTAAAGGACAACCTAACCATGGCACAAAATTGAATGAAACAATAAGCAGACCAACATCGTAGTGAATGAAGTTTTGAAGTAGGAGATTAGGTGGTTTTAAGACTACAACCATACAAAAAAATGTCCCTCAAGCAAGCCAAGAAGGATAATAAATGATCACCAAATTACTATGGCCCTTATAAGGTGTTGCAAAAGATTGGTACTATGGCATACAAATTAGAGTTTCCTGCATCTTCACGAGTACAGCCAGTTTTCCACGTTTCATGCTTAAAGAAGGTTATAGGTGACAAGATCCCATTTCAAACTATATTGGCAGAACTTGATGAGGAAGGAAAAATCATATTGGAGCCTGAAGCCATCACTAACACAAGAATTCACTAGCTAAGGAATAGATCCATTTCAGAGCATCTCATTAAATGGAGGAAACTATCGACTAAATATTCCACTTGGGAAGATGATTATTTTATACAAAAGCATCCAAATTTACTCAAGCGTTGTGGACAACACTTGTCTCAAGGGGAGGGGCATGTTAAGACCTAACTAATGGCTTATTACCCCTTAATTGGGGCATATTACATTAGTAATGTTATTTTATTTATGTCGGCTTTAGTCCATTAGTTGTAATTATACCTCTTAGTCTCCTATATATACCAAGGAGACATTTTCATTTTGAATCATCTTGTACTTGAACATTTATGTGGGAATAAGGAGGTTGCCCCCTCGAAGAGGCTTATTATCTGAAATTATCTCTTTTTCAAAGCGTTGAGTACTTATTCTGAGGTTTTTCTATGCTATATTGATATTTGGTTCTTAACAATAGACTTCTCTTGCACCTCAATCTCATTCAAGAGCAGAAGGTTATGGTCCTTCGAAGTTAGTTGGGTCTTAAAATTTACCCTCCATTGTTTGTCTTGTAACTTCCTCATAAAATCTCTATTTGACAAACAATTTACACCATTAGAAATCTCTCTCCAAGCTCTTTAATTTCAGTTGAAGAGATAGAGTGTGCCTTGGTACACTTTGTTCTCAGGGTTTTTGAGTAGCTAAAAATGTTGTTTAGGGCCTCAAAAACACGTTGCAAAAAGATGACCTTCAAACAGTATAAAATGTCGTAGAAATTCATTGGTTTTCTACTATTCTACACCATTCAAATGATTTCGCATGCACAAATTTGAAAATGTACCTCCATATTTAGCATGCACAACAACACCATAAGATAACGCATGCTCCGCACACATATAACCAATGTGGATCACCGCCAAATTTAAGTGTGCACACCTACACACCAATATTTTCCATGCATTGCCACTCTACACCATGCAATGCCAAATTTTAGCACGCGTAGCTACACACCCTTATTTTCCACACATCACAAGATTTTCACTACACATCATGCATTTTTAGTGCACACACCTGCATACATTCATTTTTTTATACGCATCAATCCCTCATGAATTCCGCTGCATAAATTAGGGTTTTTTCCAAACTTTTTCCCAATTTTTACCATAGACATTCTACAACTGTGAAATTTGTTCAATTTCACCCCAATAACACCAATTAAACCTTTGCAACAACAAATCGTTGTTGGTTGAATGATTTTTTCCCAAAATCAATTAAAAATTTCAGAATTTTAATGAACTAATCTCGCTCGATCTGTCATGGCTTCTTTGTAACTTCAAATTCAACCAATTCTAGGTCATAATTTTCTAGTATAGATATTAAATTAAGAATATCTCACTACTTGGCCAATTTTCTCAATTTTCCCATGAGTTTAGCAACAAAAATTGGGGCTTTTTCCCAATTCCATGCAATTGCTTCTAATTTTTACCATGGACGCTATGTAACTTCAAATTTGGCCACCTCAGAATCAATTCTTTGTGAAATTGTGCTTCAATTCAACTTTCTTGGCCCATCCAAGATCACTGTTGAAAATTGGAGCTCTGATACCATATTGTAACATCCCCAACATCCAACTGGGTTATGCCACATAAACATTTCTGAGTTGTATACCAATTAAAACATATACACACAGAAACTCTTGTGGAACTTTAAATATAAAAATTAAAACAAACAAATACATTCTGAAAATGTACACATTCATACAAAATAATAATAAAAATACACATGCAACACACACAGTAAAAACCCTTAAAAATAAAGGCATAAATAATAATGCAGTATGTATTTTAATACATAATTGACACTTATCCTGGTAAAAATATCACCAACTGTGTGCACACCTTCCATGAACCTCCTAACCTTAGACCATGTTTCTCATCACTTTTAGTGGTGGATCACCCCCGAGATGGGACTAAACTTCACACGGGTAAAGGGATTCCTAACCAGGTTGATGTATCTCAGACAACAGGAAATACTCCATCACAAGTTCCAACTCAAACCAACAACCTACAGTCCCTCATTCCCCACATGCCTGTCCGACCCCAGGAAGTGTGCCCCTTCTCTGCTCATCAGTCCTCTGGTTGCCCCACTTCCTTTTTGGGCTTCAACAATTGGATAGATAGGAAGTCTCATATCGCTATAGCTACAACTTGGCACCTTTGGGAATCAATTCCCAACAATTATCTCAGCTAGAGATATTTTATCATGGGCCTGACAAATCACCTCTTCAATATCCCATGGGCCTGAAAAACCCACCTCTTTAATCTCCCACAGTCCTGAAAACTCACTTCTTCAGTCCAGCTCCTAAGATAGCGAGGCACATATACAGGTACAGGTATAGGTACAAGTACAGATACAGGTGCAATGACAGGAAGGTACATATACAGTTACAGTTATAGGTACATGTACAGTGAAAGGAAGTTACATATATAGTTACAGGTATAGGTAAAGGTACAAGAAGGTACGAATGACAACTAAATGAGTGAGTGAATCATGATGGAATGAATGAATCACCAAATGAACTAAGTCCAAACTATATGTATGTGTGTTTCCAACTTGACACTTGTCATGTTGAGAGCTACTTTGGTCCACTTGTCCCCATCCTTACAAATTAAGATAAAATAATTATCCATACTTTATACTTTAAGGAATATTAATAAAATATTCCTTTTTGACTTAAGCTCCCTAGCTTAGCCCTTTTCCTTAACTTTTATCCCCTTTTCCCTAACCAGTAGACTTTAGTCCCCCGTACTCTTTTATCATGGTTGGTCTACATGAAACGATGTATTATATTAATGATATGAGTATTTACAAAAATAGGCTCATTGGCCTTTAGTATCTAGGATCTCTGGCTTAATTCAACACATAATCCTCCTAGCTTATAATAATTGGCTCACCATCTTATAAAACACAAGATATACACAAAAGGATCTTTGGCCTCAAAATCCCGTGCACTTAAGTTTGTTGTGCGCGGTATCCTGAAATGTTCACACTTCGTCATTTTAGTGAACAGTACATGTGCACACTATACCATGGAAGGTGCATGCAAAAAATGATATCAAACAAATCACCAACTTAAGTACATTTGCATATATAATTTTGGGTTCAACCTAGGGTTATTACAATCCTCTCCCCTTAATTATGCACTTTCCTCACTACATTATATACCATGTACCATTAAAATTGTTTAAAAATATTCTATATTTATCCATTGGAAGCTTGTTATCCATATGGTGCTCTACTTTCGAACACTAATTATGGTATTCATACTACAACTGGAAGTGAATTTCTTTATTCCATAGATCTACTTCTAGGAATAACTCATCTCACTGTTTCATTTGACACACCCTTTGTATGGTAGCTACCATGCCATAAGCATCCTTGGATTTCCTCATCCTTGTTGCACTCACCCTTCCAAGCTCAGGCATCCCTTCACTACTATGCAGTCCTTCAATGATCCATCTTACCAAGGATTTCAAACACAAGGAGAGCACTAACCCATTACCACAACCCCACCAAGATTGTACAATTATAGGGCTTTAGTGTCCTCAACAGTGGTTGTTCGTTTCCAACATTCTAACTTTAATCAATATTATCTCATATTCATCACACACATGTAGTTATCATGAGAGAACATTATAAAAATTCCATTTTAGAAATAAAATTAATTTCATAAGGAATTCGACTTTTCCCAAAATATGAAATTATATTTCATAATTTTTATTTTTTTTCATCTTTATTGCAATAATAGGATGTAGTCTTTCTTCTGGCTTTCAGCAAGCACCATGTTGAATACCATTTTTCCTGCAATGATTCTATCTTTCATACAACTAACATATTTTCAGCATTTCATGCACATCATATTTTAATTTCAATATGTACAAAAACCCTATGTAGTGATCTTAGAATCGCCTACACCTAACAATCCAATCACAATTACCAAACAATTTATTAAATAGAATGACTCTTCATTCTATTCATATGCCTATTCGAGATTAATAACAACAAGTTCATTACTTCAATTTTCTGAACAAATTTTTTTTATGTAGTCACTATTCCTATGACTACCTGAATTGCAACTTTCTTGTTGCAATGTCTAACATTTCCTGAAATGTTCTCATTGTTGATTAAGGTTGGTTGTCACTGATGTCAACCCTTGAATAAAGCTCCGTAGCACAAAGGTTGGGTAATGGACCCAAGATTGTTTCATGTAAAGATGACTCGGTATTTTCTTGTCATGGTTGATAATAAGTAGAAATGGATGAACTCCAAAGTGGTTCCCTTATGGTGAAAGCCCTCACAGAAAGATGTTTTGCGGATTGAGTTATCCTAGAAGTATGGTTAGAGAACCCATGATTATTTGTGGAATAATGAGATGAATTCCAGTGATTTTTTCAGTGAAACTATTGTATATGGATAGTGCTTGTCATTCCATTTCCGGTGGTATGTGGAACGCCACATAACTCCTCACAGTTAGAGAGTTATGGCCACGAGAAGTTGGAGAACCCAAGTTTGGGTAATGGACCCAAGTTTGTTTGATGGATAATGGTATGATTTTTGATATATTTTTAGGTAATACTATTCTACATGGATAGTACATGTCATTCCATTTTTTTTGGTATGTGGAATGTCACATAACTCCTCACGATTTGAGAGTTATGGCCTTACGAAGTTGGAGGACCCTCATATGTCATCTAGAAGCCCCAAAACGTCAAAGTAGTCAAAGTGGTTTAAGAGATTTTAAAAGGTAAATAATAAAGTGAAGTGATGAGTGTACTATAATTCAGAGTGAATACAAAATAAATTAATTCAATAATAAATTTAATGGAGAAATTAGAAGTGGGTTAACCCTAAAATAAGGAAAGTGGGCAAAGTGACCTAGAAGATGTTTTTAAGGAAGCTACCTGGAGAGTATAAATAAGAGACAAGGCTCTCTCATTTAATATACACTTGAGAATATTGAATACCTATAGGTTTCTGAGGTAACCAAAGGATATCTAATCCTAATTTCCGAGGAAATTGAAGAAAAGAAGGCTGAAATTCAAGGAAGGATAAATTCTTTTGATGATGCTTTCTAAGGTATGTTTTTTCAGGTCATCTCACCATTTGCAGAATAATTTATTTTATAGAATGATTAAGACCGTGAAATTGGTGTGGAATTGAGTAAATCTATCCAATTATATTTGGTAAAAAATTCATCTTGTGGTTCTTTGTACTTTTGGAGTTACACGCCGTGGAAAATAGGGTTTGTGGCTAGTCCTGAAACTAGTCAAAAACAGGTGTTTCGAGTAAAAATGTCATAACTTCTTAATAACAGATCCAAATTCAGTAAGAAAAAATGTGTTGGTTAGATTACATTTTGTAGTATGATTTTTAATAGTTTCATATTAATTCAACAAATATTCCATGTGGAGCACACTCTACAAGGTCGCTCTCTCGAATAAGCCAAAATTCATCAAGGTGTGCTATTTTTTCCATTTTTCCCAAAACTCCTTTTCTGAGAAGTTACAAGTAGTGACACCTGGAGGAATTTCATAAACCACCCTAAAGAACATTGTGTATCAGTTTCATATCTTTATTCATTAAAAGTACAAAATTATGATTATTTCAAGTTAGTGTTATTGACTAATCCAAAACTAGTCTTGTGAGACTAAAGAAACGTTTGATTAAAAAGGCTAGTCTCTTGTTGTTAAAGTTAAGGAAGGTTTGCAAGTATGTGATCATATACACCAGGTCTATTACATATTTACAAATCATATTTGGATGATTAAATTGATGAGGGCTTTTGGTTGAGGTACACGTTGGGTACATGTTTGAGACAAGTAGTGATGAGTTGGCACATACATGAGGTGTATAGTTGATGATTTGGTACATATTGATGAGTCATAGTTGATGAGTACTTGACACATGATTGGTACATAATTGGTACATGGTTGTTTGCACTTGTTTATGGTACAGGTTGGTGCATGGTTGAGGCACTTGCTTATGGTACAGGTTGATTACAGGTTGAGGTATAGGTTGATGCATGGTTGATGCATGGTTAAATCTTATTGGTACATGTTTATAGTGGTATATCTCATAGTTATAGTGTGATAGTGGTTACATCATTCTAATTTTACTTCAGGGTGGTTGGACAGGGCAAGGACAGGTGGTTGTAGCCACCTTCCGGTTGTAGTCAAAGAACATAGGGGGTTGTAGCCTCCTTCTGGTTGTAGCCAGAGAATTGGGGAGTTGGAGCTTCCCTTAGGTTGTAGCCTAAGACTCTAGGGGGTTGGAACCTCATTCTAGTTGCAGCTGAAAAACAAAAGAAGTTGGTGCTTCCAATTGTTGGAAGATTGGTTGTTGTCATTGATGTCAACCCTATTCATGGGTTTTGGACCACAAGATTGAGAAAGGTATTTGGACATGAAAGACAGTGCACATGCATATACAACACCCATGAATGGATAGTACACATCATGTTGTTTCCGGTGGTATGTGGCATGTCACATGGATCCTCATGGTTGAAGAGAAGTGAATTTTTGAAGCTGACAAAGTGAATTGAAGAAGGAAGTACATGTAGGCCCTGAAGATAATTAAAGAAAAGAATTACAAAATAAGAAAGTGTCAGGTCGGTCCTAATGTTAAAATGAAGTGACATAAATGGTATAAATAAACATCATTATACATTCATTTTGATACAAGTCAAATTTTAGAGGAAATAAGAGGTAAAGAAGGATGGATTTCAAGGGAGGATGAAGTCTTTTGGTGATGTGTTCTAAGGTATGTTATTTTCAGGTCATCTTACCATTTTTGCTATAAAAACATTTCTAGAATGATTCATATGGTGAAATAGCTATGGTATTAAGAATACATATCAAGGTACCTCTGGTAAAAATTTCAGCTCTTGATTCATTGTAATTATGGAGATACACTCTATGGAAGATAAGGTTTGTGACCAGTCTTGAAGCTATTCAATAAACAGGTGTTCCGAGAAAAACAGTCATAACTTCTTCATCGAGAATCCAAATGATGTGGGAAAAAGTTCATTGGAAAGAGTACAGACTTTAGTTTCGTGTGTGTGATTTTCCAAATCAGATGTTAAATATTGAGCACGGGGAATTCTGTACAAGTTCGGTCTCCTGAATAGACCATAATTGAATAAAGTCTACCATTCTTTCTATAACTTCTTTTTGGTGAGGACTCAAGGAGTGAAACTTGGAGGATTTTTAGAGAATACATTGAGTAATATTATATACAGGATCAGAGTACTATAAGAATTGAATAATTGCAGAAATTGAAGAAGTCTCAGGAAGCATTATCAGGTTCTATGTGATGATTAGTTGATGGTGATGATTTAATGTAAAGTTTTATTATCTCTCATATATTCTTGGGTGGAAGGAAGGGGAAAGGATGGAGAGTTCAACTC
>ML784533.1:233013-249905 GCA_009831015.1 Picea engelmannii
ATGTTACTTATTCTTGCCTCTTAGTAAATTCAATATTTAAAACTTAAGGAAAGCGTCCTATTCTGTCTTGTTTTGTTCTAGATCCAGGTGGATCTAGGGAGATCGGTTTGTGTCCGCACTTACGGATTTATCCATAAACATTACCTCTTAATCATTGTCTTATCTTCATCGAGTTGCTAATTGGAGATGTGCTATATTTCTATTTGTCATTTTTTACAACTTCATCTATTAGGTGGGGCCATTGTCACAGTTAGTTTACCTTTAGCTGGTTAACCCTATGGATTCTTATACTTCCTTTCAGATTTAATCCTTCGACAGTCCTAAACACTGAAAGAAGGGGCCCACCTACTGTTTCATTATTTATTTGTTTTGTTTTCATCTGACCACACAAGAGTCAAGACCCCCTTGTTTATTATGGCATCCAAAGGTTTATAACAGTCATGTCTGATGGATAGCATTTTAGTAATTATGATCTTACAAACATGAAAGCAATCAATTCTCTGTGACAAACAAAAAATTATGCATGAATGCTTAGGTTTGATCCGGCTCACGTTGAATCCAATAATCCCACTGACACTGAAAACACGTCAACGTAAAAAATAATTCTCCACTATTTGCTGAAATAAGTAAAATTTCAACAAAAGAGAAAAAAAATGACAATGTAAACAAAAATCATCACCACCCATTTCTCAGTTTAATAGGTAGAACAGGAAAATAAACAGGGCAACTTTAAAATTTGTATCAGGAATACCTCCACTTTGGCGAGGTTGAGCTGCAGAGTAGAGTTGATCCACAACAAAATCTCATTCTTGCCTACAAAATAGGCACTATCCATCATCCCTATGTTTGGTTCTGCCACCATCTCGAATGCCCAACAAAGTAATATCTATCTGCAAGAATGCCCAACAAATGTATGTGCATATCTGCAAGAATGCCCAACTCCCAATAACCCAAATGCAATCTACAGTATGTATGAAGTTTAAAGGCAACATATAAAGCTATATATCCAGAATTACAAGGAAAGAAAAGCTAAGTACTGCCCTGCTTCAAATGCACTCAAGAGCTGACTAACTAAGTAGTGGGTATGAGGATTTGGGTCAAAGGGTGTGTGGAAAGAAACCCTAGCTCTTGCCTTATACCAAAGAATCACAATCAAAGAAAAAACATTTATGGCACTTTAATAGGCAGATGTTGTTCAGTTATCCTAGACATAAAGACCAACATCAAAGTCCAAATGGGAAGGAAACAACCAGAAACATGTACCCATAAGCTACAAAAAATTATGTGGAGAAAAAGAAGTAGCTTATGCATCAGTTTTAAAAATCTTGAATTTTAAGACATCGATAAAATTCAGAAGTAGTTAAATTACATCATTTTACATCATTTACACAAAAGTTTTGGCCTCAATTATAGCATTAAGCCAGTTCGGCCACTTCAGTAAAACAAAGTTCTAGATCAAGAAGAACATAAAAACATGAAAATAAACACAGAATATCCAATGAAAGACCCAGACTCAATAACAACAAGCTTAATCAACAAACAAACCAAACAAAAAGTTGGGTATCAAATATTCGTGCATAAATTTTCACTAGCCAAATATTAAAATAACAACAGAACCCAACAACGCATGCATCAATTATAAAGCTTTGCATATCCTCAGCTTGCAATAGGAGTTGGATCTTAGCAGGTTCATCATTTGCATAACCTTTCCACCAATTGGTTGGAATTCATTTAAACCTATTTGTATTAGGTTGTGGGTTCAGAAACCAAAATAAACAAACAAACACTTCCCTCAAACTGGCCATTACAAAATGAATCAATAAGAAGAACAAAAAATAATTAAATGCATTTCAATTGGCCAAAACACTATATCCAATCGATAGATTGTAATCGATAACAAGAACATATCATGAGGGATTGTAAACGATAAAAATAACACATCTCGCTTGTGGGAATCTACGGCTTCTAACCAAACATACACAAAACATATGATGTAAACAATGCCTATGTGCTGAGAAATGAGGAGAAACCAGATTTGCAAGAAATATGTGGATATAAAGAGTAAAGATGCCAATTTAGGGTTGGGGTTTAAAAAAGTACATATCACACAGGATTCTAAGGATTCTAAACTATAACAAAAACTTATCCATCTTGCAAGCATCTGCAACTTCTACCCGAATATGCACATACTATTTGATGTAAACAATTTCTCATGTCTTGAGAAGCCAGGAGAATCCAAATTTATACAAAATTATGTGGAGAAAAAGAGGGAAGATGAGAATTTAGGCTTAGGCTTAGGGTTTGAATTTTGCCTAGAAAGAAAGAAGAAGTTGCAGCTGACCTCGCGCTTGAAGATGCAACAATTGGTCCTTCTTACCTTCCACCGCTTATGACTACTCACTCTTGACTTCAAGGAAAACCCAACAGTTTCACTTGCAACGAAGCAAGAAGAACCCCTTACAGACCTATATCCAACAGATTCAGTTCTATACATCAATACTAACTTCATGTGTATATGAATACGCCCTAAGACATGAACATTCTCCCCAACCTTAATAGCCCCCTACTCAACACGTCTAGTCACCATGTTAACATGGGGCGATTCTTGGGGCACAAAAGATTAATACAAGATAAATTTTCTTAAATCCCACACGAATAACAAAAGAAAACATTGAAGGACAATGATCCTTTGATGTGTCCAAATGATTGCATGCAAAATATGTGACTTTCTACTTGTATAAAGGTAGAGTGCCTTGAAAACGGAAATCTCTATCTCATATTGACACACTAAGCCCATCTATCTTTATTTCTTACAGATGGATTTATCTTAATAACACATTGAGAAAGAATCCTAGAAGCACCTTTGCACACTCATGCCTTACTCCACATGGGAAGTGATCCCCTTCCCGTATCACCCGGCATGGTTTTTGTGTAAGAACACGGCCTAGCGGACCTGGTCAGGGATGGAGGCACCCTTGAGAGAGGCAGCGACACCAGGAAATTAATATCTAGCCCACATTACTATTCACCTCCATCATTGTCCTCTTACTGGGAAATCTGCCTCAAATAAATCTATTTCCTTCCATGATAAAAAGATTTGAACTATCGGGGATAGTTGGATCTAGTGGCAGGTAAGCATAATGATACTACGTGACATCGCCTTTGCCTTTGCTACATAATGATACTACATGACACATGTATCCTTTTCCTGCTACATGTGGTTTTGTCATAATGATACTACGTGACACCGCATACATTTTCTTGAGCCATCTAGATGGCTCAATGCTTGGCGCATCCTATTCGTTAGATGATAAATAATGTGTATTCAATAAACAAGATGCATCAAACATTTAGCTAACTGCATGGTGTTTAACATTTTTCAGGGTCAAGCATGCATGAAGTAGTCTGCATGAACATCGCAGCAAGACAAGATTCTCTTGCCTGATATTTGATCATTTATATGAGGAAGGATCTGAAACAGTTCATAATTCCAATGGATTACTTGAATTATCATGTGTTTAAATCACTACTAGAGAAGGTCCAAGACGAATTTGATTTCAACCACAAGGGAGCCCTCACTCTTCCATACGATCTTGTTGTTTTCAAGCATCTTACATGGATGCTAACCAAGCATGGTTAGATGACATGGTGCGTGAGTTTGGAGCAACTCATCGACTTCGACTCCCATGAGACTGAGTGTGGATCATCCGAGGCCAAAGTCATTTACTCCAATCAATTGGTTCTCCAAGCCTTGGCTCATAAATCATTTTGTCAACACTGAAAATCCTACAAATCTTGGGAATATTTCATTGTTTAGATTAACGATAGGAATTAATACATATAAAGTGACCGTAATATTAGATGTGACTACAAAGCATGTGGTATCTAGCCGCTAACACTTTTTTTAATAACAGTCATGAGAAATCTGTAATGTGACATGATCAATGTAATAAACACAATGACATCGAGATGGTAAATTGCAAAGCTGGTAAATTATCAATTGTTGAGAGATTGTGTAATGATTAATTGTACTTGGAACATTATATTAATTTAATAACAATGATATATGAATTGATATTAATTTTCTAAAATTTATAGGATAATAATTTTTTAAAAATGTGGCATACAATTAAAATAAAGCAAACCAAATTGGAAACAAATCATGATAGAAAACTTAACATTTGATGACCCTCTAGGTGAATCATGGTAATTATATTTGCATGAATGCATTATATGATAATTGCTCTAGAAACTTCTTAACAAAGTGTGTCGTTTTTGTGATGTCATGCTAAACAACGTGAGTGGTTAAATTTCATAATAAATATAATAATCAATTAAATTTTACATTTATTTTTACCAGCTTCATTTATGAAGTGGATCGGCCAATGGTTATATTTCAAGAAAACTTAGAGCCATTAAAACTAATGCCTCATTTATGATATATAGTTGATCTTTGAACTTCCTTTTCAAATGATTAAGTCTTAATAATCTCAAGACAAAAAGTTTTATTAATCTCATCTTTATCCTACAATAAGACGTAAGACAAAAGGCAAGTTATATCCTATTCATTAGGAAGTTCTTAGATGAGTTGTTAGTTAACTGGATTTGCTTCTGGTTTGGTGTATGCTTGAGATATTCTCTCAATCTCTCCTTCTATATTTAGAATAAGTTTAGAATAAGTTAGATCTGATAACAACTTGTGAACTCTATATAACCGAGTCACACTCTATTGTATTAGTATTCAGTTATTCAATAGAGTTTTGTTTGTGCGTGTAACAATGTCTCATCTATCATATAGGGGGCTACCAGACTGTAATAGCAGTAAGATCTATAATCGAAGATTTATGTAACTAACTTCCCTTGCTCATTTATTTATTTTGTTCAATGTAGTTGCTGAAGTGAGTTACTTTTGGCTATCTCACAATCGGCTCATATACTATTACATACTGGGAATTGCAGGAGAAGAGTGTTGTTTGTCTTTAACTATTAAATAACTAGCATAATAACTCATTCCACAGTGTTTCATAGGTACTCCATTTTGTTGTTTCACAATGAGGATTATGTCAGTCGGTTAGGATACAAAATATGTACTAGATACTCCAAATTACAATCTTTCATAGATAAACATTACAGATCCTTGTTGGTCTTCCAAATGAGCTCATGATTTTCATTTTCTTTCAATCACCTATGCATCTCTTCTCGCCATCATTCCCTTTAAACCAGACAGTGAAACTACCAATTGAAATGTTGACAATGGCTATCTTTATCATAGAGTTTTCTATGTTCTTTAACATAGATAGAAACATCTTAACTTTTACAATCAGCAGCCTATTGCCCAAAAAATTGAGGAAAAGCATTCTAGATGCAAACCTCTGGTAGGGTACTAATGGGTCAGGGCCACTTTTCATAGGGTTTGATTAACAATAACTGAAACAATAAATTGAAGACAAAATCAACCATATGTTCATTACTTTCAATGCATCTGCAGAGGAATAAAAATGTCTTTATCTAAATCTTGTTTTAATTTGCATCTTACTCAACTTAAAAACAATAATAATTCTCTATGTTGCAAAATTCAGCATCAGCAAAAAATCGGCAGGAGTCATCAACTTGGGAAATTGGCAAAATCAGGGAAAAAATAGGAAAAAGTCGGCACGCATGAACTTGGACCTGAAAAACTAGGAAAACATGGAGACAAAAACTAGGAAAAGCTAGGAAAACTTGGAGACCTAAAAAAATTACAAAAAATGCAAGAAATGAGGTCAAACTGGTTCTGAGAAGTGACCCTATAGCCATAGAAATCTTCCATGTACCACATATACCATATTTTCAAGAAATGTATCTAATCACATACCTCAAACTTCTCGTATCAATACACATACTTCCATGTATAGTTAGTCAAGGAGAAGATTGGCGTGAAAAAAAGAATCCTAAAAACTATTTGACTGAGATAGCATGAAATGTGGACTCTTCAGGGATTTTGGGATATGAAAACTGACTGTGAATTTTCCCTTATTTTTCCCCTGCAACCCATCTCTATTTCAGACTTCTCTCTCTATTCACAAAAGCACCAAATTTTACAAGATTCATTGCTAGAAAATACAACAGTGTATATCCGGTGATTTTCTTGGAGGAAAAACAAATATTTCAATAACTATTTCACCATGGAAACCAAATTACCTAGAATACAAAGATCTCAAAAACTATTTTCTACAGAAAATGACAAGTTTTATAAAGCACTATGATAAAAGAAATCATTAAAATAAGTTATTGAAAATGTTAAGGCAAATGCTACTAGAAATGATTTTGGCTTTGCCAACATGGCTTTGATTCACTAGCAAGATTGACAAAGTGTTAAGCCATCCACAAGGGTTCCATATGGCATGAATTTCAAAGGGATGGGACCAGGACATATGGCATGAATTTCAAAGGGATGGGACCAGGACATATGGCATGAATTTCAAAGGGATGGGACCAGGAAAAAATCTTGGGTGGTTTTGGTAGAATATCATAAGAATAGATACTCCTCAGAACCAACAACAAAGCCAAAGGAAGTCTTCTCTTTATGATGTAGCCTCTTGGGGCATGTAAACCATGTTTTTGTCTATTCTTCTAAAAATTTCAAGCAATATCCCGTTCTTCACGAAGTTACCAAAATCGACTAGGAAAATGACTGGGGAGGTCTAAGAGTAACAATTGATCCAAATTCTACAAAAATTTGGGAGTTCACTTTGGAAAAAAAAAAAGTACTTTTTTAATGCAAATTTTCGATAATAATTCAGACTTGTCAACAGTTCATAATCTGTAGTGTTTTGCATGAACTGTTGAGAAGTCTGTTGGTTGTCTATTGTGAAACCTAGTTAAAAACCAAGCAAAATGAGTGTTTTTCTTTGATCCAGTCAGACTTGGGAATCAAGTTGGATTCAAATGTCTGGTAATGATGAGTCTTCCCTTATTTTTCATACAAAAAATGTTGGTGCCTTGTGTTTCAGAACTTTTCGCTTCTAATCATGCCCTATATAATTAAGTAACATAGCATTTAGTACAATAAACCATTTATGGCTTGCAAATTAAGACTTTCAATCAATAAACCAATTGTCATTCAATGCATATTAATACAAACAACCATGGAGTTTTTCCCAGTCCTCCATTACAGCCTATGAATGCATAGGATTTCTGAAAAATAAAAATGAAGCCCTCCATTACAGCCTATGAATGCATAGGATTTCTGAAAAATAAAAATGAAGCCCTCCATTACAGCCTATGAATGCATAGGATTTCTGAAAAATAAAAATGAAGCCATCAAAGCTTACTTGGAAGGCTAAGTGTGCACAATGTCATTCACAACATAAGAAGCCACCCAGACTCCTATAACCTCTGCCTTTGCCACCACCCCGGCTTGCACCACTGGTCCAGGCCCTTCAAGAGATGCAATTGTCTCTAAATTCTCAGTTGTTTCCTTCACTGTTTCTGCCACTATTTCCACACCATCGCCGTATGGGCACGTATTTTCCTTCCCGAATGCACCATTAATGACGATTCTTCGGTCATATTACCGGTTTTTATTCACATTCCTAGAGGCAGGTTCTGCATCGGGAGCCCTTCGGACCCAGAGAAGAATTTCCTCTACCGTCGAAGGGTCATGGACACGAGGTCGATATGGGTTTCAATCACCTACATCTGATAGATGCGATCATTGATGGGCCTGGGGTCCTACCTGGTGGACGTCTGTTTCGCGTAGGAGACTATGGAAGATGGCCGACCCAGATTCAATGAAGAGGCTAACGAGGAGGATCATCGGATTTTCTTATTGTCATTGCTTTGTGTCGGTTGCAGAGGCGGTTGTTGTTGATGTCCTCTCTTTTTCATTTTCAACGACAAGACAATTCGTTGCTGCTGCTGATGGGATTCGATTTCTTTGCCTTGATGAAAATGGATAGTGGGCTCGTAAACTGAGGCAAATTTGTCTTGGATGGTGATTTTTCTCCTTCCTTCTCAAATTTGAAAAGAGTATATTTTCAAACTTCATTTCTTTATCACTGTACATAAATTTTACCTGTCCGGCAATAGCACGCTAAATAGAATTTCATGGTTGGTTGTTTTGAGGTTTAAGATGGGTTAGAAGATGTGAGGTATATAACACGCACTATGTGCTCGGATTAATTAGACCATATGGACCGGTAGGTTTATTATGAAAGTTTTTTTTTATTCAAGCATAGGGAAATTGGTAACTAGTTATTATTTAGGATTTTTTTTAAACATTCAACTTTTTGAAATTTTTCATCGCTAAACAAATCTTTGTGAAATTTACATTTTTTGTTGTTTAAATTGTGTTTTTTAATTCATAAATGGATTCAACGCCATGAAAAATACTCAGGGCACTCGAATTATAGAGATTCGATCACTCAAATCAGGAGTTCCAACAATTTTTGGTCGAATTTCAGTAAAAATTGATCAGAAAATATACTCGTAAAAACTCCAAAAAGTCGAACGTTTAGATTACGTGATTATTTAGACCAGGTCTAGGTTTAAATTTCACTGACTCCCACTATACACCCTAGGTTAGTGTCAATAGCCCATAAGCTAGTCTAATAGGAAACTTATGACTTAGCAAGGTTCAAGACGTCTGGAGACACACCCGAGAGGGGGGTCCCACTCATGGGCACTGCCTATCCTTATATCCTTATCACAATGGGCCAAAGTCTCATCGAGGATTTGAACCAAGTGAAGAGAGTGCAACACCTTCACTATCAAAGTTTTGTATTTTTTTAAACCTCTCATTATTAGGGTCATACATTTTTGGAAACCATTCTTAATATCACTATTACCATTCTCACTACTATTCTTAGGATCCCATTTGACACCATCGCTACCTTGATATACTTTGGTTTTAAACTTGTAACCTAAACCTAAAGAATGTTGAGCATCTTTCCTACAAGGTTTTTTTTTTATGTTTAACTTACATAAATGTGGATAGTGGTTTCATTTTCATTGAGAATGGTAAAATTCATATTTTAAAAATATAAATTATGACTTGCGCTAGGAGAACATCAAAAGATTCAAGAGGATGGGATTTAAAGTTAACGTGAACAAAATAATCTGACATGGTGTGGACTCTTTTATAGCTTCCTCGAGAGCCAAAAACCACTGAGAGTGTCAAAGGGGGTGGAGAGCATGCCCCGTGTTACGAAATTGAGAAGCGAAGTTTAAGGAAAGTTGCATTGGCACCTTCACAGTGGTCATGACCTTATGCTTGGCAGAAAACGACATAGTAGAAACTGATTTCCCACTGCCCTATGCCTTTTGGGTGATTACCATTAACATTGACCCAAGAGTTCTTCTACACCCATAAATACATCCAAGGTTAAGAATCATTGTTAGACTAATGGGTATAATAAGCTTGAACAACATAGTGAAAACTGATTTCCCACTGCTCTATGCCTTTTGGGTGATTACCATTACATTGTCCCAAGAGTTCTTCTACACCTGTAAAGACATCCAAGGTTAATAATCATTATTAGACTAATGGGTATAATAAGCTTGAGAAGGTTGGTTGATTGTGAACTAATGTGGATTGTATTTGGGTTTAGTCATAAACAAACAACCTTCAACCTTGTGGTCTAATATTTGGCACTTAATCCAATGATTGGGGAACAACCTAATTAAAAATCTTATACCTCCTTAAATTAACACAGTTTTTCTAAAATACTTTAAATGTACAAAATTTGAGGCAAACCTTCTTTCTCAGGGTGAGGGTTAAATAAGGAAAATAAATTTATCCAAAGACTTGAAAATATGTTCAAGGAAAAACCAAAATTGCATAAACTACATATGAAACTCTAAACATACAAGGCAACAAGGTTATACATTCTATTTAAACATGAAGTACTTCCTCGTTCTCAAAATCCAAGCTTTAGCCTCTTGGATAGTCATAGATGCACGATTGAAGATAATAGCCTTAGACTTTGAATTTCTTTCTTTTGTGCTTCTCTTTTTCTATTGTACCTTCCTCTTGTGGAAGAAGTGTTATGGGTTAATAAGAGGAAGCGTGATGGGTTAACTCATAAGAGTTTGTCATTTTCGTAGAATGAAAGGATGTTCTTTCAATTTTTATTTTTTACCATAGTGTTTCCTCTCATCTCGATAATGCATAGTTCAACTCCCACTTATGTGATCGTCTTGTCTCCCTCTAACCTATCCATTGCATTGCAATTGGATTTTGGAGAGGTTTTGGATCCTCCAAGCATGGATTTTGTGTTGTTCCTCTCCACTTGTGTTTCTTACATGAACTTCTCTTTTATCTCTATTACCTATGCACTGTATTTAAATGTTGGAGAGATTCTAAATGGTCTTGACATGTTTTCTAATATGCAAGTCGAAATCACTCAATGCATTTCATTAAAAAAAAACAATAGCGTCTAATTAATATTATGGCTTGGATTTCTTCTTTTATCAAGCATCCAACATAATAAGACAAATATAATCAATTTCATAATCATTCATCACACAATATACATATTTTTAAGGAGAATCCTCGTGGAGAATAAACTCCATTTAGTATGAAAACCTTGGAGAATGTAATTCGATGAGTATTTGCAGCTATAAAATTCATGACCTTTAAGATTCGACATCCACAGGACTGCATTTCACAATGCCCAATACTCCAAGTAATGTGCAAGTAACAAATTCAAGGCATGTCCTTTCCACAAGGAACTTCTTTTCTCTTGAAACATAACAACTATCTAAGTTCAATAAGCAATCGAATAGGGCAAAATCCGTTCTCTACTTTGAAACCCTAACCAAACCCTAACTCTAATTATTGGGATGATGGATAGCTATGGGAGAGGGCATGCTCCCCATCCTAATGAAGAAGCACCTTTGGAAGTCAAGTAACCTCATTATCTAAGATGCCAGAGGAGCTTTGGAGGACTCTGCACACTTTGGAGTGAACAAGAGGTAAGACTTGAACATCATATCAAATCTCAGCATTGGATTCTAAATAAGTTCTATCGCATGTATAGTGGTTCTATATTCACAATAATAAATGTATATATGTCGGTCAACCTGATCCAGGTGGATATTGGTGGCCACCCACCTATTCCAACTGGCTCCTCTTGACAGTTTTCAGTTCAGCACATGGCCACCCACCTATATGCGGTCAGTGCTTGCTCTATGGTCATTTTTTATGGTCAGTGCTTGCTCTATCCATCATTTTCTACTTCTTTATTGACTCCTCCATGTGGTCTACTTCTTCATTTCTAATAGATTCAACTTGAAAAGATGAAAAATACCCATCACTTTTTGTTAAGAATCCATCCCATGAAATCTTATGTGGTTTCTTGACCATGGCTAACGACTCAACTCCACAACTACCAATTCTGGTCGCTATGCCTTAACTCACAATCAAGTGGGGCTACTTGAATACTCCATCATACACAGTGCTGCTTCAGGCTAAACGCGATAAATCAGAACAACAACCAATGGTGCAGGTGGTGCTTGCTGGGTGGTTTGCTCCTCTGCCTCTGTCAGTTTGAGTTTTTCTATCTGAACCTGCCCTAAGCACCGAACGAACGATGTATGGGGAATCAAGACTAGTTTTTGCTGACTTTTGTGAGGTACCTCCCTCCCACCAACCTTCCTCCCACTAATTTTATTGACATTATTGTCATTATTTTTTATTATTATTATCACTATTAATTAATTAATTTGTTTTTCATGTGATGCATCCTTTTTTTTTTTTGACAAAAATGGTTATGTTGCTTTAAGCAGCATTCTGGCCAGCCAGAATCAGAAAGTTACAAATCTGAAGAAGGTTGGTGACCTCTAACAGTGCTGCCCACCTTCTTGTGAATGTCTTGGGAGACCAATCCCCTCTGCTCCTTGAGCTAATTTGAGAATATGACAAAGAATGCGTACATGACTAAATTCTCACAAGCTGTGAGCATAGCAAAAGACAGAAGCAAAGCATTATACCGAGGGGGCTGATATTTTCCCCTTAATGTAGGAGTTCAGCTTTTTCTGAGAACCTAAAGAAATGTTGGAGGCCGCCTCCTTTTCTCTGCGCGCTTTGTTGGTCCTTCGCCCTCGGGTAAGGGGTGGAGACGGGACTGAATTGTCTTCAGGTTCAGAAGTTCCCCCAGAGCCGCTAGAGGGGACTGTAACAACCAGGCCTGCATGGGCAGAGGGTTCCGGATCTGAAGCTCGAATTTCTCTCGCTGCTACTGAATTTGGGGGGGTGGATTCCGGGAGGCTTTCGTCTGTCAGAGGATCTTCCTTGACTGCTGTTGCTTCTGGTTCTAGGGCTTCATCTTCCTTTAGCGCATCAAAACTATTTTTATTTTCTAGAGTTGCCTCTGCTGAATAAGTGGCCTTCAGGGCCTGGGCTAGTGGATCCTTTCACCTTGACTGCCTTCGTCGATTAGATACGGGCTAAAAATCATCTTCTTTGACTAGTCCCGATTCCTCGGAGGCTTTGGGGCAGTTTCTTGCGAAGTGACCGTAAGCATGGCACCGGAGGCACTTAAAAGGAATCTTCTTGTAGTCCAGCTCTTGGATATGGCACCATTCCCCCAGGGAGAGCTTAATGGCTTCTGGAAGACCTTTCTCGAGGTTAACCTCAACACAAATGCGAGCGCAGGTAAACTGGTCCCCTTTCGGCTCCGCGCTGTCCAGGAAATGCCCAAGCGCATTTCCAATGTCCTCCAGAGAACTTGTCCCCCAGAGATGCAAGGGAAGGTGAGGCAGCCTAACCCAAACAGGGGCTGCGGTGATCTCGACTTTGGGATTGAAGTCAAGAGTCCAGGTGGCTAAGAACAGTCCTCTCGACCCCATGAAATAGGTTCCAGATCTAAAAACTAGATCACAGTCCTCTTTGCTCAAGAAACTGAAGACAAAAAAACCCCTGCCTACTGCGAATAGAGAAACTTTTCCCTTTGTCAGCGATTTCCAACAATCATCCATCCATGCCTCCACTGTTTTGGGGCTTGGCCATAACCCCATAAACTTTCTGATGAGGGCCTTTTCTGCTAGAAGGAGGGCAAGAGTGCAAGGCTTCTCTGGAGATAGCTCCAGAGAAGGGATCTCCTCCATCTTCTTAACAAACTTAGACGAGAGAGAAGGCTTGGATTTGGGTCCTGTCGAGCGGACTAACGCTTTGAATTCTTCCAAAGGGTCTTTTCCCCTCTCGACAATCGGATCTGGGGCCATCATAGCTGACCTCTAGCAAACAAGAAGACAAGTCATAGCAGCAAGCCAAGACCACTGCACCAACACACATGCAAAATGCAGGCGAACTCAGGCCACGCAGGAACACTCTGAAGGTTCCAATTCACGGCTATGTATGCGGGAAACCCTGATTGGCTGCTGCCACCGAAGATCCGTGCCCCTGCAAATGAAAACCAGAGCGGGGGAAGCTAGGGTTTAGGCCCTAGCCGCGTTGAATTCCGTCTCGCCTTGTCTCGGCATTTTCCAGCCAAGTTTTTAGGGAACTTCAAACCATGGAAATGATGCATCCTTACATTACATAGAATAGAACATTATCATGTCAAGCAATCCACCATTATGAGTTGGTTCGATTAGCCGATGCCTAAACACATCATCTAGCCCCTCCCCAATGTTTTTTTGACCATCTAGACACCTTCATTTTTATCCAAAACTCAACACTATGAGTATGTTTTTCAATGCTCTTCAATGTTGGCAAGAAGGTTATAGTCTAGAACAACAATACAAGTGGGGATACCATTGGATACTTGTGTATAACCATATCCTTCTTAAATCCAACAACACTATAGCCTCACACATGGCTATCTTATATGCCATTCACTTTCACAACATTATCATAAGTCCTAACTTTCCTTGGTGATTACCTCATAACCAACACGAAATGACATGACATTCTTCATATGATCAACGCATTAATAGATTTTGAACATTCTTTATATGTCCAATATTTCTTACCTTTACCATACCCCACCTGGGTATCATTCATATAAATGCATTCAAACATCATAAACATATCAACTTATGATACCAAAGCATGGTTGAAGGAATTGTTATCCAATTTATTTTTAATGCTCATGCAACATTGGCATGACCAATTTCATACCTATAAGGTTTCCATCAACATATTTGATGTTACCTAATACACTAGTGACTTATGTAAAATCACATGATCCCTTATCCAAACTATTGGCAAGCATCCTCCCGTCCTTATTCTTTCCAATGAGGTTGACTATCATAGGTAGTTGCATCATCAACATCTTCAACCATGTCCTCAACCATTCCTAGTTATGCCATCACATCAACCACATTTAATCATCACACCATGCTCATTGCATATGTTATAACAACAAACCACTTTTAATCAAGATGCAATATTGTAAGGCCTATCCATACAGAGCCTTATAAAACATAAATCTAGATATAGAAATGCTATCATAATTTATTCTTTATTCACTATTCAACATAATAACAATTCACTATTCATCAGAATAACAATTCAACATAATAACAATGTTCAACAGAATTAAAATGAGAAGCATGATAATGAACAACATGTTCAACATAATAATAATGAACAATATAACAATAATGAACAATATAACAATAATGAACAACAACATAATAATGATGATAATAAAACGTATCTAACTCAAACTGATGTTGTTCTGAAGCTCCACCCTACTGAAGCTTTGCCCAAACTGATTAACCTCCCAGCCAGCTAGGAACAGCCTATCCGGCTCCCTAGCCCCAGGATTCCTTATGGTTTCCTGACCCCCGAGCCCAAAATTCCCAGCAACACATGCCCTCTGTGAGAGTCCTCAAGTCAGTTGTAAGCCCAAAACAGATACAGAACAGAAACACAGTCCCAAACTGCCTCCTCCCTTCTCCTTTTCTCCTCCCATTTTTTCTCACCTTCTCCTGATATGAAGATATTACCCAAAATGAAGATATTACCCAAAACAAAAGATCCCCTTCCCGAGTGCTCTCCCTTGCCTTATCTTCCTTCCCCTTCATTATCCACCGCCTTCCCTTCATTAATCACTCAACCACCTTATCCCTCCCATAAATTGGCCCATCTACCAATAACCATTATATTATAAACTAAGTCTTCATAAAAATAAAAATAAAATCTATTTTAATAGTTTATTAAACTAATATTTATTAATCTAATACTTATTAAACTAATATTTATTAAAGGATTAATTAAGGTTGTTACAAATACCATATATGCTCAATCATATCTATATGCACTCTACTAGATATTAACTCTCAATGTGCCCACTAGTACATATGCATTCCAACTAGTTTATTCTCTTGCATTTTCCATCATTCCTATGCCTTAGTTATCTACAATATAACCCAAAGAGTTATAAACATAAAATCAAGAGAAGACTTAAGGAATTCTCCCTTCCAATTCCTCTTCATATGAGGGAACTCTATAACATAGCTAATCATTTTCATGACCTTTATACCAAATACACATTAGATCATTAGCTATATGGTTTTCTCACACAAGTAGAAATTCACTAGATGTATACACATTTATATTTGCTACTTTTAAAAATGTACAAATCTACTCTAGAAACAAAATAAATGTTAAGGCGACAAAATCTCCCTCTTTATCAGTAAAAAAATTAGGGGTGAAATTTTTCTCATGGGAGAAATAATGCATACTCAAATGTTGAAGGGATGAATATTTATCTTTATAATGTTTTAAATGGTTTGGCTGAAAAATATGTATATTAGATAAGTCATTATCGCGGTGAAAAATTAAATATAATGTTGTGAATTGTTGTTTTGTCATTAATATTTCACGTTGAACTTGAAATTTGCAACAATTTCTTGGATTTATTGCAATCGAATGCCAAATTCGCCTAGATTTATGCGACTCTTTGCAATAGAGTGTCGAGTTCATATAGAGTTATAAAATGCTTCATAAATATAGAGCTCAAAATTCACCTCGATATCTTTGATTCGGGGGTTTAATGGTCACAATTTAACTAGGTGAGTGATTTATTCATAGTTTATACTCTCATCAATATAAACACCTAAAATAGAAGCATTTTGAAGAGATTTGGGGGTGTCAAGTCCTCCAACCATTGTCTTATTAGGGCTCACACTTGCATCGACCCCGCATAGTGAGCAGTGAATGGGAGCAACGTTGAAATTTCTTCAAACTATGCATGTATGCGTCGAAATTAGACATGGTTAGACTAGACACATACCTTAACAGTATGGGAGGGTTTCAAGACTCAAGGATATCTGATGTCCCGACCACATAATCTTTGAGATCGTCCATTTTTGCAACAACATTCATAATAGGCGTCTCATTGTCAAATGTTGTTGTTTCCATATGTAGAATCTTTGTTGGAACTCTCTTGAAATGTCAATGAACTTCCAATTTAACCACCAAAAATGTCATGCATCGACCCCGCATAGTGAGCAATGAATGGGGCCAACGTTGAAATTTCTTCAATATGTGTCTGTATGCATCAACATTTGACATGGTTAGACTAGACACATGCCTTGACAGTATGGGAGGGTTTCAAGACTCAAGGATGTTTGATGTCCCGGCCACATAATATTTGAGATCTTCCATGTTTGCAAAAACGTTCATAATGGGGCATCTCATATTTTTCAAATGTCGTTGTTTCCATCCATAGAATCTTTGTTGGAACTCTCTTGAAATGTCATGGAACTTCCAATTCAACCACCAAAAATGTCATGCACCAACCCCGCATAGTGAGTACTAGTGAATGGGGCCAACGTTGAAATTTCTTCAATATGTTCATGTATGCATCGAAATTTGACATGGTTAGAGTAGACACATGCCTTGAGGATATGGGAGGGTTTCAAGACTCAAGGATGTATGATGTCCCGACCACATAATC
>ML784533.1:261451-277772 GCA_009831015.1 Picea engelmannii
CATGACCTTACCTGGGAACAAGGAAGAAACCATTCAAAAATCCTTATAGTATGATCTAATATATGCCAAATCATGGTACCTTTATACCATTCTCCCTGATGCTCCTCACGCTCACTCGGGTCACTTTTCTGCACCAGGGGCATCCCATGTATTTGTAAGATACTATATGTATTATAAGAAGAAACATAAATATTGCAACAAACACTTACCAAAAAACTAAATATAGAGAATCAAAAAACCAAAAATTATACCTTTATTAATAGAAATCCAAGTTCACTTTCCTGTTAGAGGGGGAAATATCTATTAGAGAAGATATCTATTACAATAATTCTCAAGACAAGACTTTCTCATGCATTCTACTCTTATATATACTAACTATATATTCTAAATAACACTCTAGAGGAATACATTTCTATAAGTGGAAGCTTCTATTAAGTATTGTTACATTAGACTTGTTCACATTAATAAATAGGACTTATTAACCAATGTTGGACTTTATTACATGGACAACATATTATTCTACCTAGGTGAGGGGTTAGGGAGGTTAGGTTCCTAGCATGCCCCCCCCCTTGAAAAAAAGTCTTGTCCTCAAGGATTGAGATGAGGAAATTGTTACAGAATGGTAGTCGGCTCCTAGATGGAATCTTGTGGACATCCTTCCATTGAACTAACACTTCCTTGATGGTGCACTGACAAAGACAACACGCGCGCTAGTTCAAGACTAAGTTTGTATGGAACAAAATGGAACCTTCTTAATCCAACTCAGGGAGAATAATTTGAGTATGGGACTTAGTTTCAATAACTTTCTTTAAGCATGAAACATGAAAAATAGGGTGGACCTTAAAGTGAATGGGAAAATCTAATTGGTAGGAAATGAGACCCACTTTCTTGAGAATTGCATATGGACAATAAAATTTGGGGATTTTTTTTTTATAGTGTTCATATTAGAGTGAAGTCTTCTTATAATCTTGTAGACAAAGAAACACTTGGTCCCCTTAAAGCGAATTCACATTCACAACAACCATGATCTACATGTTGCCTCATGCAATTCTAAGCCAAGACAAGATTTTCTTTGAAGGTACAGATAATGGCCACATGGACTATAAGATTGTTGTCAACCTCCTAAACCTTGGAGACACCTCACATGTATGAGAGACTTGATGGTGGATTTTTACCATAGAATGAGTCAAAGGGATTCATGAGAGTGGTAGTATGGTAAGATGTGTTTTACCACCATTCATCTAGGAATAACCATTGATCCCACTAATTTTGTTTGTCATATGCAAAAGAATGCAAATACATTTCCAAACACTTGTTTATAACTTCAGTTTGTCCATCAGTCTAGGGATGATAGGTGTTTTTGAGATGCAATTGTTTTCAATGGAGCCTAAACAATTCTTGCAAAAAATTATGGTGAAAGTTGGTTCATGGTTAGAGACAATAGAATGAAGCATGCCATGGAGTTTGAATATATTATCCATAAAAAATTGATCCATTGTGGATGCAGTGAATGGGTGTTGAACATAATAAAAATGAGAATTTTTGGAAAGACGGTCGACTACGACCATGATGAAGGACTTATTTCCTTATTTAGGTAATCTAACAATGAAATCCATTGAAATTCCCCCCGAATAGAAGGTGGAATCGAGAGCAGTTGGAGTGTGCCTAAAGCTTTGATTGTTTCTCCCTTATTGTGTTGAAATCTATCACATTTATCCACAAAGGTGTGGATGTACTATTTCATACCATCCCCCAAAAAATAATGCTTGACATGTTCATAAGTTTTGGTTAATGATGAATTCCCTGCTACATGTGAAGCATGAAACTTAGAGAGCATTATGGATTTAAGGTTTGACTATTTATTTAAATAAATGAAACCTTTATAGCGAAGCTCTTTATTGTTCCAAGAGTACAGTAGAGGATCTTGAGTATCCTATTGCAATTTTTTTATTAGGTTAGAATGTTTGGGGTCTTACATTCATTCCTGGAGAATGACCTAATGCCATTTTTCTAAAATGAATGAGAGTGAAAATAGAGACCCTTCTTCTTCTTGTTTCCTTGAAAGACCATTATCAACCAAATTTTATTTTCCCTTATTTAAGATGATCTCATAATCATATCCAAATATCTTGATCACCCATTTTTGTTGCTCCAGGAAAGAAATTATTTGTTCCAGAAAATACTTGAAACTATGATGATAAATTTTAATTTGGAATCATTTCCCCAACATATAAGGACACTAGAGATCCATTGCATGCATAATATCCAACATTTCCTTTTCATTTCTTGATTGGACCAAATGTCACTCTAATATTTGTTTTATAGTGAAATCCAAAGGTTGGACATCTTGCATGAGGACTTCCCCAATTCCTTTTCCTGAAGCATCAAATTCTGGGACAAAAGTCTTGTTAGGACATAAGTCATGCACATAGAATATTTAAAGGATTGGAAGGATTGATCATTTTTTGGAGTCCAAGTGAAAGCATTTTTTAAGGAGAGCAGTGAGAGGAGATGTATTTTTCCCATAAATCTGTACAAACTTGTGATAGTATCCCATTAGGCCCAGGAAGCCACACAATATTTTAAGAGATTTAGGGGGAGTATAATCCTTAATATATTTGATTTTATTAGGATCTACCCATACACCACCCCTACTAACAATATGAACCAGATACTCAACATAAGAGGCTCCAAAAGGACATTTATATTGTTTGAGAAAACATTTGTGCTTATAGAGTAGATGGAGAACTTGATCCACATGGGAAAAATTGTATTGAAAAATTTTACTATAGATGAGAATATCATCAAATAAACCTAAGAAAAAATGACAGAGGAAGGGGCGAAAGACAGGTTTCATGAGACTTTGAAAAGTGGAAGGGGAATTCCAGAGGCCAAAGGGAATGACCAAGAACTCATAGTGACCCTCGTGACTTCTAAAGGAAGTCTTGGAAATTTATTCCTCTTTCATACGTATCTAGTGGTAGCCAAAACAAAGATCAATTTTGCAAAAGTGTTGAGCACCACATAATTCATACAAAAGTTCATCAATAACAAGAATAGTAAATTTGTATTTGGTTGTGAGTTTGTTGAATGAACGAAAGTGAGGGCACATGCACCAAGTGCCTTCTTTTTTGAGTACCATGACTACCAGATAAGAATAAGGGTTGGTACTAGGACAAATAACACCCACTTCTATAAATTTCTATTGAAAAATAAGGGTGAACATTGAGAGGAATAGTTCTCGATACTAGAGGAATGGAATAATCATGGATGTCACGAGAAAGGGGAAGTACATAGGGAGTGTTAAAAATAGCTTGATGGAGAGACAACATAGATTGAAGTTCAGGGTGTACCAAGAGTTTCTCAACAACTTGAATGGGATGGAGTTAGGAAATAATTCCAAAATGACCTTTATTTAATATCGTTTCCATTTGGTGGGAACCGGTGATCTTCGTTGAGCGTGTGCTTATGACTTGGAACTTACATTTTTGTCCCTCCTATTGGAATTGCATGGTGAGGTCCATAAAATCCATGAGGATGGATCTGAGAGTTTACAACCATTCAACACCTATAAAAATGTAACAATTGTCCATCTAAATAGAAAAAATATGATATTTCACGTGGTACCAACCAATTTGTAGGCACACATTTTCACAATGCTCACCACATTTCATGGAACCACTATTGACAATCATGATTTGGAAATTGTTGATTGCACGGATATAATAATTAATTTCTTAGGTGATGCACTGATGAATAAAATTATGGGTGTTTCCACTATCAATGATAATGATGAAATTTTGATGCTTAATGTAGCCAATTAACTTGAGGGTTTGGGGAGTGGAGATGCTAGTGAGAGCATGCAGTGAAATCAATAGCTCAAATTATGGTGGATTAGAGGGTCAAGGAATACAATTTTCTTTGGGTATCTATTAAACATGGGAAACATCAACATCTTCATCATAAACATCCTCAGAAATGACCATAAAAAGTTTCTATTCTTTAAAATTGTGACCTAGAAAATATTTATCATCACGGTTATACAAAATACCCTTGATTTGGTGTTCATACATTTCTACCCAAGTTAATTTTTAGATATTCAGAGGAGTGGCATGAGGGGAAAGATAAGTGGGTATAGGGAGAGGAATAAAAGAGGGTTTTCTACTCTATGAAGATACAACTTGTTTTTCCTCCTTTGATCATTTAGTATCTTCCAACCAAGTCTGGGGGTGATCCATTAGGACCTGGGCTCAAATTTCATCCTTTAGGCCACTGATAAAGCATTCCCTGAAGAAGGAATATGATATACACTCTATTCTAAAGTCCAATTCCTCAAAGGAAGATGTAAAGTATTACACTATGCTAGAATGTTTCAACTTCGTCAAATGGTGTGTATTAGTGTCAAAGAGGTCATAAATCTTAGACATAAGTTGTGTCCAAGAAACATACCCTTGGCATGAATTTATGCACCATTAACACCATTTCTAGTTTTCCAAATCCAAATAGAGGATACCATAATGGAGTTTTTGCAAATCATCAATGGTTCCATGCAAGGATAAATAATGTTCCATTTGAGTGACCCATACCATGGGATCTGAGCTATAAAACGTTTTCACCTCTACTATGGGAATATGGAGTTTGTGATGAAGGTTATTGGAAGGAGGGTTTTGGAAATGGGAAGATTTGACATCTTCCTGGTAGGAATCCTTCTTAGATGAGGAAGGGTTCATGGATTGACTCAACAATGTGTCAAGCATGTATTTGATGGATCATATTCATCCTTGAGAGTATCAATAGATGAATTGAGGGAGATAATTTTGGAATTTATGTGTGATATTTCCTTCTTGTGTTGGGAATTTTATGTGATAAAGGTAGTGAGTTCTTGTTTGTAAGTGAGAGCCATTTATGACTAGACAAAAATGGGAAGGTGGGTTTTCACAGAAAAAAGGGTTACAGATGAAGGTTTCACTACAGATGGGGCGAAGAGAGGA
This sequence comes from Picea engelmannii, assembly GCA_009831015.1. Taxonomy (NCBI): domain Eukaryota; kingdom Viridiplantae; phylum Streptophyta; class Pinopsida; order Pinales; family Pinaceae; genus Picea; species Picea engelmannii. The sequence continues at coordinate 266,443 of ML784533.1, forward strand.
AACCAATGCAATAGGTGAAAATTAAAGGTGTCAGGAAGGGTGGGTGGGTCCATGAAAAAAAATAAAAATTCTTACAAGTGATGGGTACTACTAGGCTCAAAGAAAAGAGAGGAAGCCAAATGAGGGTGCTAGTGGGACCACTATACTTTTTTTTTTCAAATTGTTTGGAGTTATACTCCAACCTAAAGAATAGTACAGTGACAACATGCCTAGATTGTTAATAGGGAAAATTGTTTAAGAATTTTTCAACCAAGATATAGGAGGCAGGGTTGCGTGGAAAAATACCATTTTTGTTCCTTTTCTGTTCTATTCCATTCACAAGGGTTCATATTTTCGTAGTTCCTATAGAAAAGGTTTTTCCTTATGCTATGAATCTATGATATATGTGTGGGGTCAAATAATAGTAACTGGCCCAATATCTGAAGTAACCATCTAAGGAGGCATGACCGTACCCTTAGTCATAATACTCGATTACCGAGGTACAAGATATTATCTTCCTCTGTTGTTCTTTGTTTCATTATAGCAAGAAGGCGGCCAATCAACTTATCTATAGATTTGTTTAGGAGACCTAAGGTACTTCCTATATACCTGATGGTACATGGTAGTGATGGTTGTGTACATAATTTTTCTAATGTGTTACTACTTGAAGGGGTACCAACATGGGTTACATAGGTATCCAACAAGATGAAATAATTGTTTCAAGTAACCCCATGAAATGGTTTGTATTTCCTGCATGTAGTCTTCCTAGCCATAGTTTTAAATGTTGAACAACATATCTTTGTGATTTAAAGATGCCGACAGTACACGTTTCTACCCTGTAAAACAATATCCCACAATGTTTGTAGAAGAAAGTGATTTGATACCACTTGTAAGGTACCAAATCTATTATAGTAAGCAAAAACAAAAATATTGTGACAAATACCAATGGAACAACAAAATGTAGAGAACCCCAACACAAAAAATGATACCTTTATTGATAGAAAGCCACATTCACTTTCCTCTTCGAGGGAGAAACCTCCAGTAAAGAAAATCTCTATTACAATAATTCTCAATACAATACTTTATCATTCCTTCTACTCTTATTTATACTAATTCCATATTCTAAAGAACATTCTACAAGAATATATTTCTAGAAGCAGAAGCTTATATTAACTCATGTTACATTAGAATTGTTCACATAATTAAATAGTCCTTATTAACTAATCTCATCCTTTATTACATGGAAAATATATTATTATACCTACATGATGGTTTAGGGAGGTTAGGTCCCTAAAAATAGTCGGTGTTATAATCGCATCTATCCCATACTTATCCACCCCTTACTCCTATGGGACCTAATGGATATAATAATCCTTATGGTGGGGGCCACACTTTCTATGAATATCAAAATCCCCTTAGGATTCTTCATGTGATTCATCGTTTATGGGAACTAACACATATTACCATGCACCCCTTCCCATGCATATGGTTAGGGTACCCCTTATGGTAGCTCCCTTTATGGTGGAGTAGTATGAACCCTTATTACCCTTTCCCTATCCAACTACCATCTATCCCAGCTCCTCCAATATTGATTCCCAAACCTCATGTTAGTTGGCCTACACCCCCTCCTCAACAAAAAGTGTATGTGCAACAAATTTCTCCTAGTCACTCTAATCAAAACACCTCATCCAATACCAATGCTAAGGGAAATTAGTCGTCCACAAACCAAGGCCAAGGTAACAATCCCTAGCCCAAGTAGGGGAACAACAAAAACCTTTGCACTAAAAAACCTTGCACTATTTTTGGTTTCTATGGGAATTAAACTCATAAATTCCCCCTCTAACCTGAAATGTGTCGAATGTGGGAAGCCACTGAATATACAAAGTGATCCAATAGTCAACCTACCCCAACCTCCATGTTGCAACCAACTATCTTGAAGAATCCTTTCCCAACACAAATATTTGTGTCCACTTTTGAAGCCCCTCCATTTGGACCACATCCCACCCCCACCACTCCTAGGAACAAGAATTACTATATCCTCTTCTTTCATTCAGTTGATGTTAACCTTACTACTCGATCCCTCTAGTACAACATGCCCCCTGAGGACAAACCAATTGATTTCTTTGATACCCCTCCATCCACTAATGGACCTTTACATATTCTTATCCCTAATGCAGACCTCCCTCACAAGGTTCCGTTAAGGAAGAATGCCCCTAACCCCCATGGGTGGGAAATCCACCACTATATCATACCGAATGACTTAGCACAATCTAAATCTATCCCACACAAATGAAGTATTTACTTGCTTCTTTAGGTGTTATTGATCCATTAGCTGAAATAATGATTACCTTTGATAGTGACAAGGTTGAACCATTTAGATTACCACCCTTAATAGCATTCCAAATTACAGTTTCCATCAATAATTTCACCATTCATAGATGCATTATTTATGAAGGCATATCCAACTGCATCATGTCAGTCCAAGTATATAAAACATTAGGCTCCCTCACTCTTGTTCCATATACGATCTCCCTTCATGCGTATGATGGGTGGCCTCTCAACATGAAGAGATTTATCTTAATTGTCCTATATAGTTAGAAGGAAACTAAGTTTGCATTGATAACAAAGTCAGTTATTCTTCATTGGAAAAAAACATGCATTTAGGTTGAAGCTTCATTTATGCCATGAAGGAAGTGTCCTCCTCAATATTTCATAATATGATATCCCTGCATAATGGGAAACTCATCACCATCGATAAATTGACCTACCATGACCCTTAAGTGAAAATTCATCTTGATCATGTGGTCTCCTCTTTGGGTGGGAACCAAATAGTCCCTTCACTTTTACACATTAGTTATAGATTTTATAAAGACTCTATATTGTTTGGTACATATTACAGAACTTCTCCTACAATTACCTACCCCAATTCGTCTAATTACTATATGGTGTTCAGTCATTTAATAACGATCCCATATCCATATCCATTGATTAGACCTTCAAATATAGCATCAATCATGCCACCACTAGGATCACATTTACATCCACATTATCCCTTTGGTCAAGTACCTTTCTTATTTCCTCATGTACGAATAGTCAATACCTCATTCATGGTCACTTTGCACCTAGCTAACCTTACCTTAGGGATTCAAGTTTGGTATTTGGTCCCCTCTCTAAATATTCTTCCCCTCACTTCATCAACTCCATATCTGGCCTTTACCCCATGAAACCAATACCCATCACCCCTATATCTCTTTGGGAACCTACACAGGCCCCACCTCAACCAACACAAAACGGAAAAGGAGATGAAAAGGGGGGAAAGATAAAACCAAAAGGGGCATGGAAACTCCTAAATAATCCATGGCCACCTAGAAAACCACATCTAGGAACATACCCCCATGCACCATATGAAATACCTCTACCCATGCTACCTTTCATTGTCTGAGGCTTTATAAATTAAAATAAATTTACAATGTAGATGACTTATAAAATGACCCCTCCATATAGGTTGTGGTAGTCTCTCCCCCTAATTCATTGACCAAATATGTTAAGTTTTTGTGCACAAATCACCCATGTACTTTGTGTTATACTTGTGGCCATTATTCTCATCATTATCCTTATATACCCCATTATTGGGATTCTCTTGAGAGACTTCATCAGTTGGATTCATTTCACCAGGAAAATACAACCCTAATAGTAAATTACCTATATGTCAATCACGACAAGTATTCACAATCCAATCATCCCCCAATCATCAATATTTCCCCCCTTGAAGTGAAAACCATTGAGAATACCATGAAAGTTATGTACTTGTCAACTTCCATGGGATCAAATATGTTGGAAAACCATCCATTTTTCATCAAGTTACATCAAAGCATCCATTGTATGCCTAATGCCTCTTTGATATGAACATTGGTGGAGGCTTCATCCACTAATATTCAATCTACCCCTATAGATTTCATGTGAATCGTAATTCTTGTTTCATGGAATTGATATTGAGTTCACCACCCGATATTCCACCATCTCGTATGGTAGTGTAGGATCTTATTCTCCCATCTTCCATTTCGGTGAGGATTTTATAGAGTCCCTTGCCACTCCAGATTACCCTTGGGATGATCCACCTCATTCTTCCTCCTTTTTTCCTTAACAACCTAGTGTTGTAGGAAAATCTTCCTACAGACAGGTAGATTCCCTCTTGAGAGCTAGACTCTTAACTCTAAGATAGAAGGTGCTTAACATGGACACTGACTTCCTTTTGGATCTAAACAAGCTGATGAACAAAAGAGAAGGAGGAAAGCATGTACCTTATGAATGTCGTTTGTCCCTGCAAGGTCTAGGATGTGCTTCGATCTTGAGCTCTTTGGCAGGTCCTGCAAGACAAACAAAAGTACAAACAACTTCCTACTCTACTGAAATTAGCTAAAACATAGATCCATCTACTATAGAAAAAATTATATGGAACAAGTACAAGTTTGAAAGAAATAGACCAAGCATTGATTATATTGATGAGAACAAAGTGTTACTTACATCCATGGATGTAGTGCAGCAGCTTCACCAAGCTCTCCTTGTCTAAACCCTTTCTTAAATAGTCCACACACAGAATGTTGATGCTCCAAATGACATACCACTCATGAGATAATAAGTTTGGTATAATTCACAATCTTGATTCCCCCCTTCCTCCATGGAAATCCCTCATTATATAGGATTTGGAGATTTAACCACCATGGAGAGGATCTCTCATCAGATCCACTAAGAAAGGGATCTCTAAGATATTTAGGGAGAAAATATCTCTTAAGTTTTTTGGGGAGGAAATATCTCTTAAGGATTTTAAGGAGGAAATATTTCAACCATCCATGAGATCCTCCACCTTCCCTAAAAAATAGGAAACCAAATGTGAGATGGATTCTCACACTTAATTACTTTCTTTTTCATGAATATTAATAATAATTCATGTGCACGTGATTCTCACACTTAATCAATTCCTTTTCCATGAATATTAATAATAATTCATGTGTACTTTGTATTTCTGCCTTCATGTAATATATCCCTCCTCCACATTGACTAGGAATTGTGACATAGGTTATTCCATGGTGTGAATGTGTATGCAACACTTATATGACACTTTATGACACTTAGGGCGAGGTACCTAGGTGTGCAAATTTCATGTGTAACACCTAGTCCCTTTTACCAATTTGTTGTTGAATCAAAATGTTTTACGGATAATCATTCGTTGGCCACATCCATAGAAAATTATTGGTATGGTGACACCTATTTTAAAACCTATAAGTTGAGTTCCTCTGAATCATATGTAAATAATAAATTGGAAATCCACCTTTTCCTTTCCAAAACTATATCCTTAAGGCATATGTGTATTTCCATCATCTGGGGCATTCTCCTCACTTTCTACATATACACACAGTAGGGGGCATCATGCCCACCTACCCATACTTAATCATATCCCCCCATCATCATCCAATAGGAAGGATCTCATTCTTGGGGAAAGGATGACCTCTTTAGCCAATTTTAGAGTTGACCATTATCCACTCTATGTCTAGGCCCCTACGTCCAAGGTTAGGTAGAATCTCCTCTCATTCGATGGGTATTTTATCCTACCAGCCTTACTAGCACAATAGTTTCACATTAAATATAGTAAATTCCAAGTATGATATATTGAACCATTCTACTCTATGAAATTCAAAAATAGAGTGGAAATACACACTTAACCTTAGGTCCCCATGCTCAGTCTAGTGGAAGGGGTAATGTTAGCCCCCCGTCCTATTAGTTCATTCCATCATACAAGATCTGATTGATGCACTTTTTGCATCATCAATTTTTTCTTTCCGAGCTCTTCAAAAGTGCACTCTTGGATTTCATAGATTTGACATTTCATCCAAAAGCCATTTTTCCATGAAGGGTCAAAGATCATAGTTTTCACACTGAATTCGTATGCTATGGTGTATATTACTTAAGTACCATATTTTTTTCATAGTTTTTGACTTATGAATAGGAATTCTCCACATATAACTAATCATATTCATGGATATGCATCTCCTCCAAAACTAAATTTCCCTGTAATTCAACATAGTTTGAATCCCCTCCATTTGATGCATCTTCTTTTCACTCCCAAAAATTTCCTATAGGACTCCCCTCACTTGTGTAGATGTATCAACCAAGCTCCATATTATGAATTTTCCATATACTTAGTGATAGATCCTTCCTCACATGAGTGCGCTAAAATAGTGATCCTGATTTCCTTTTGGCTCCCATGTCGTTGAATCCCCCTAAGGATTGGGACTCCCATTAGTCTCCGTACTAGAGTTGAGCCATTGAATTTCTTCTCATCATGTTTATAGACATACCCTTTGGACTCCCCCATTTATGGTTGGTAGTTGTCATATTTTCACCTATCACAAGCTCTCCACTTGATCCATATAGTTTTGATTCTGAATTTTTATGCCTCTATTCACCCACCCGCAAGGAGATTTCCAATAATGTCCCTAACTTTAATTACCTCCATTTTCAATTTTCACATTTTCATTACTTTCATTTTGTTGTTTTCTAGGACATTTAACTCCTCACTACCCCTACATATCCCCATTTGTTTTTTCCCATTTGGGATTTTAATTAGATATTGTGTCTCTCGACACATTCATTTGATCTGTTGTATCCTCCATTTGGGTAATACATATCTTACCTTCTCCTCCTGGCACCCCCTTGGTAATGGCAGGAGTTCCTCGTTCTTTTATACACTCAATTCAATCTTTTGGCAGCATCACTATTCTTCGCTTATTATTTTGGAGGCCCTTTTTCTTTTTTGCACTCATTTCAATCTTTTGGCAACAACACTTGAGATGAGCCACATTTGTGTCCTATGGAATATCTTCAATTCCACATTATGTTCTATTATAATTTTTCATCACTTCCATGAGTCATACCCATCACATGTTTTCCATCTTTGACCTCTAGTTGTCCTCATGATATCACTGATATGTCCTTGAAAATCCTTGTTCCCAATAGTTTACCATTCCCCATGGGATGTTTTCAGTCACTGCTAGGTCATCCCTACATTTGTTCTCTAGAAAAGGGAATTCTTAAGTCCCTACATTTCCTTCCCATCCATCCTTGGTATTAGTCTCTTCCAATCACGCCATACTTTCTACGTCATGTTATTCCCAAGGATTCATCATTTACCTAATTCCAATGGGCCTTCTATTATTGACTTCAACAACTATATTATAGGGGATTATTTTAGAGGATTGTGTACTTTCCACTCATATTCACCATTGGTAAGTTCCTTGGACTAACAAAAGTGTTAGGGCCCTACCTCCCATATCCGTCACTTAGATATAATAATATATTTTCCATGTAATAAATGATGAAATTAGTTAATAAGGACCATTTAATAATGTGAACAAGTATAATGTAATAGTTAAATTAATAAAATATTCCACTTGTTAGGACAAGGAGTTGTTCTTAGACTACTTTAAGCAAAATCCCAGTACCCATCAGAATATAAATGGTTAAAACAGGTTTATACTTGAGTGGATTATAAACACTAAGTAAGCAAGGGAGAGAGCAACAAATTGTCTGCAGAGGCATTCCATTGGGCATGGACTCATAACATCCTAAAAATCAAAGGAATTTAAACTGTATATCGGATAAAGGTTTTATATAATTATGGGTAGAAGCATAGAGAATATGGAAAAATGAAGAACATCCACCATACAAAGATCCTTTCTTCAAATAGAGTAAAAGTGCTTAAACAATAAATAATGATTAATGGGAAAGCTACAACAGATCCTCTGTTGTTCATGAATCCATCAATCAATGGCAGCTATGATCTACAAAACCTGCAGTATATTCAAGAAAGAGGATGCAAAAATAAATGGAAAACAAAGAATACAATCTGGTAAACATCTCTCATGAATCTATAATGGAAGAAATGTTGATTACAAACAAGCCCTCAAGCTTACAAATAAGTAGCTAAATTGCTCCTCGAGATCTCTTCTCTCTTGGATCATGAATTGAAAACTTTCCTCAAAAATAAAACTTCTATATATAGTGTATCATTCCTTCCTACTATAAAGAGGTCGAATCCCAAGTGGTTTCATTGGATTCCCTTTTCTCTAGGAGCTGTTAAAACAAGGTGAAACATAAAATCCACCTAGCTCCTATTTTTTTGGATCTTGTCTATTGTGATAAATTCATTTTGAAACAGGTCACGTTGCTTGACCTGGTGATAGAACACATGTCCCTCATGTACAAATACCTCCTAAGAAACCAATCAAATCCTCTCAGATATGTGGTATCCCTCCTACAGCGCATATTTATAAGACTATTAGAGTTTGGAGCGTAATTTCAGGATTCACTGCAAACTTTCTTGTAGGTGATGTTCTCAGTGTTTCTCCAAAACAACAAACTAAGTCGGGATGATTTTTGGTTATAAAATCAATGATATTATTATTCATCTCCCCCCAAAAAATTAGAAGAACCCAAATCATAATTTAAGAGTTATGATAAAAATATGACTTTGATGTGTACTAATTTGTTGCAGACTGTTTTAATTTTAGCAGTTTGCAGTGCCTCTGCAGGATGCACTACAAACTTTCCTGTAGGTTTCATTTTGTCTTCAAAACATATGAGTTGCGGCCAAAACTATGCAATAAACCTTAAAAACCTTTGTTAATTCCTGCTACAACCTCAGGGTGTCCTCTCTACCTATTTTCAAAGCAACACAAAATGGTTTGCATCACAAATGATATGAAACATTTTGCAGGGAACATAAAATTTGCAATAATTAGGGTTTGATGGTAATCAATATTTAGGAAATAGAAATTAGGCATCAATCATAGTACTTTTATATAGGGCTTGCTCCTTTTTTCATACAAATTGAACCAATCAGTCTCTAATGTTGTTAATCCACCATCAATCCACTACAAACAGTTGGTAGCGCCAAGAGTCTGTAGCAACAATCAGTCTGCAGTTCTTTCTTTGCAAAAGAAAGTGAAGCTGGAAAATGATAAACTCTCCTTTTGAAAAAAATACTTTAGAGATTCTTGATGATGTGATGGTATTGAAAACTAGAGTTCATCATTAGAGACTTTTACAAAATGATAATCATAAAAATATTCGACACATGGTTTATTTTTGAATTGCTACAAACTTTAGGAGAGTCTCTTGAATCCTGAAAATTCCATGTGTTAACACCACTTTTAGATAGATCTTCCTATAGAATATCCTTTAGAAGATAAAATTAGTATAAATAAGAGTAGAAGGCATGATAATGTCTTGTCTTCAAAATTATCGTAATAGAGCTCTGCTTTGATGGAGATTTCCCCCTCAAAGAGATAAGTGAAATTGGTTTTCTATCAATAAAGGTATCATTTTTGGTGTTTTTATTCTCTATATTTTGTTGTTCCAATGGTATTTGATGAAATATTTATGTTTATTCTTATTATAATACATATGATACCTTACAAGTGGTATCAAAGAACTTTATTCTACAGAAATTATGGGAATTGTTTTTCCAGGGTAGAGACATGTACTATCGACATCTTTAAAGAACATAGATCTATCATCCAGCAGGTAAATCTATGTCTAGGAGAGACTATATGCCGAAAATACATAAGTTTTCATGGGTTTACCCAAAAAAAAATGTTTCACCTTGTTGGAAACCTCTGTAACCCCTATTAGCACCCTTTCAAGTAGTACCACACGAGACAAAATCTGTACAAGAACATCACTCCCATGTACTGTCAGGAATATCGAGAGTCCCTTAGATATCCTAAAGCCAACTCTAGATCATCAAATTAGTCACTTGAATGCTATAGTGACACAAATAAAAACACTCATGAAGATATTCTCTAGTACATGGGTAATTGGGTAGTACGACTAAGGGTACAGTAAAGCCTCCTTAGTCAGTTCCCTAAGCTATTGGGTACAATTGTTTTACCCCACACGTATATCATAGAGATATAGAGTAAGGTAAATCCTTTTCTATAGGAAATATGAGAACCATGAACCTTGTGAGCATAAAAGAACATAAAAGGAACAAAAATGATATTTCATCACACAACCCTTCCTCCTGCATCTTGGTTGCAAAATTCCTACACAATTTTCCCTCTTAACAATCTTGGAAGTTCAACATTGTGATATTCTTCAAGTTGGAGTATAACTCCACAAAAGCTTAAAAAAAAGTAGTGGTCCCATGTTGACGGGAATATTTGAACGCTCTTCAACTGGAAGGGAGAATCTGGTTTGAGGTTTTCTACAATAACCTAAGCCATTTTGGGTAACTCACCCTAACAGGTTTTACAGTTCTGTCAGTCGATGAGCAGACCTAGTCCAAGCTATAGAAAGAAGAATTAACAATTCCTTTAAAACTACCTACTATGTAGACTAATACTAATTATTCACACCTCCAACTACATAATTTACAACATGTACAGAGGTACAATATTTCAGGGAAGTCTTCTGAAACTAGAGAGTTTGAAAAGATAATTAAATCCCAACGAAAAATTATAAATAAGGGAAATTGGTACTAAAATACACTACTAATTTAATTTTGCAATACAGAATAAAACATAAATGAATGTAAATTATAATTTTTGGACTTAAATGGACAAATCATTTAAGTTTTAAAGTTAATCTACATCCACAAAAAATTGAAACAAAACAATAAAAAAAAAACTTACTAACTTATGCTAGCCAGTAATAAAGGGAATTTTTTGCGTGTGCCTTCCTAAGTAAAATTGCTCCAGCAACCTATCTGTCAATGAAAACCTATGGAAAATAGATGTGAAATAGGAAGATCATACAAATATCCGAGGAAATTCACTTCGATCAGATAATTAACATCTGTTCAATGATACATGAAGGACAAGTTATTTTGTCTAATACTTTATGAATATCATAATTACTTAGTTATCCAAAATAAAATCATTTCCAATCACAAATTTAATCATTGCAAGTTTAAAACATATAAACAAACTTGATTTATTTTAATACTTGCATCACAAGAATCACAAATGTCTTTTAATTATTGGAACAATAGACTATTGAAAATTAATTAGAGAAAATTAACAATATATTGTCGGAATTTGCAAAAGATAAGTTTTAATCAATACATTATCAATTATAGAATAATATGAATCGGAATAACACATATTATAATAAAGAAAAAACCATTTAACTCATAGGAAAAAATACATCAAGCAATTTGGAGTTTCATATTCTTCTTCAAAAATAAATAGTGGTCCATTATCCCAAAATCCGAACCATATTGTAAGGTAGCTAGAGAGGTAGTGGGGGGGGGGTAGAGGGCCCATAGTGATAATAGTGGAGGTCATTCAATG
>ML784533.1:277778-288899 GCA_009831015.1 Picea engelmannii
GTCCACTATATTATTAAATAAGGCCCACTTTGGTAGTTAGATATAATAAATGGGTAGTTAAATATAAGAAATGTAAGATGACTTCTTAGAAGGTTCTAGTTCTAGAAGATTCCTTCTCTAAAATGTTCTTAGGTGATGGTAGCACTATATAAAGGGGTTCAAGCAATGTAATGAGACATGAAGAGAAGTAGATTGTTTGGAGCTGAAGCTCATTAGGAGGAAGCCCCCTCGAAGAGGCAAGTGAACAGGAGATGATCCATTCCATAATAGGATCCATTGTATGGTGTTGCCCTACCTCAAGGGTTTTCTCTATATTTTTGTGTTCATGTTATCGTGAATGGTTTATGGTTTATTCTTGGTAATTTGTAAAGTATATTTGCATATATGGTATAGTTACTTAACAAGTGGTATCAGAGCACTTTCCTTGGCAGACATTGTGGGCAATTTTTTTTTATTTTTGTAGATTTTTTTTTTCGGAGAAGAAAAAAGAGGGTCGTGACATTCCAGAATTTTTTGGTATATTTCTGTGCAAAATTTGTAGAAACAGGTTGTAGATATGAGTTCCTCTCAGAAAAACGCCCAAGTTGAAAAACAACATCGTCTGAAATGGAGTCTGGGAAGTCAAAATATTGAAGTTTTAAAATATGCAATTTTCAGGTTTTTTTTTGTGGACGGCGACGCGATTTTATTTTATTTATGTAGTATCTGGAGGCCCAATTTGCCCAAAAAAATTATATATCTGAGTTCCTTTCACAATTTCACCCAATTTCAAAAGAAAAATCAGTCGAAATGGAGTCCGAGAAGTGAAGTTATGAGAATTTTAAATTCAACAGTTTTTTAGGGTTTTTCTAGAAAAAGCCACGATTTTCTGCCGTAAGTTATTGTTCTATTTTTGGGTTTCTATGTGATGGTTGTGGGACCAAAGAGTTTATAGGGTGTTCAAATGACTATTTCCTCTCAAACCCTCAAAGAAATTCTTGAAGCATTCAAATCCCAATTGTATGACACATTGGATGCTAGATTGCATGACCTTACAGATGGCTTCAATGATAGTTTTCGTAGTATTCAAGATTCATTGGACAACATGCAGGAGAGATTTCTTATGGTGGACATCATGGATGAATATAATCAAGAAATATATGTTTGGTATGATTTTGAGGCTGATTGTGATGATTGGTATATCGATAGTTGTCATTTATGGGATGACAACCACTTTCATATTTTATTTGATGAATCTACTCCACCTTCTATAGAGAACATTAATGTCCCACATCAGGAGCTAGTTACCAGCGTCCAACCTGCATATTCTACAATGGTATTGTTCCTTATAGATTCATATTTGATCATCTCTCACTATGTGGATGGATATTCTTATTTGGATCCACATGATAGGTGTCAGTATTGGGAGCATCATTTTCAGTTGGTTATTGGGTGTCGATATCTTCCATGTGGGGTTCACATGAGAAATTGGACATGGGACCCTGGTTTACAATGGAGGTTGGACTACTTCAACATGGTGGCTACCATTTCTCAATGGGACCCTGGTTCTCTAGTCTACTTCAACACTATGGTCCACACTTATTCATGGGACCCTGGTATATGGTTGTACATCAAGCGTTGAGGACAACACTTTCATAAGGGGGATGGAATGTAACGTAGCTAGAGAGGGGCCCAGAGGGCCCATAGTGATAATAGTGGAGGTCATTCAATGTAAGGTGGACTAGGTCCACTATATTATTAAATCAGGTCCACTATGGTAGTTAGATATAATAAATGTAAGAGGACTTCTTAGAAGGTTCTACTTCTAGAAGATTCCTCCTCTAGAATTTTCTTCGGTGATGATAGCACTATATAAAAGCGTTCAAGAAATGTAATGGGATATGAAGAGAATTATTGTATATGGAGTAGTAGCTCAATAGGAAGATTCCCCCTCGAAGAGGCAAGTGAACAAGAGATGCTCCCTTCCATAATAGGATCCATTGTATGGTGTTTCCCTACCTCAAGGGTTTTCTCTATATTCTTGTGTTCATGTTATGGTGAATGGTTTATGGTTTATTCTTGGTAATTTCTGATACCAATTGTTAAGAACCTAAATAGATATAAAAATATAATCACCACAAATACTGAATACACATTAGATCCACAAATCAAGATAGAAGAAACCACACTTTATTATTACCAATACCTTAAGGTAGGGAAACATCATACAATGGATCCTATTATGGAAGGGATCCTCTCCTGTACACTTGCCTCTTCGAGGGGGCTTCCTCCTAATGAGCTTCAACTCAAAAAACAATATTTCTCTTCATATCCCATTACATTGCTTGAACTCTTTTATATAGTGTTACCATCACCTAAGAACATTCTAGAGGAGGAATCTTATAGAAACAGAACCTTCTAAGAAGTCCTCACACATTTATTATATCGAACTACCCATTTATTATATCTAACTACCATAGTGGGCATTATTTAATAATATAGTGGACCTAGTCCACCTTACATTGAATGGCCTCCACTATTATCACTATGGCCCCTCTGGGCCCCGCCACTACCTCTCTAGATACCTTACATTAAGGAACAATACCATTGTAGAATATGTAGGTTGGACGTTGGTAGCTAGCTCCTGATATGGGATATTGATGTTCTCTACAGAAGGTGGAGTAGAGTCATCAAATAAAATATGAAAGTGGTTGTCATCCCAAAAATGATAACTATCCATATACCAATCATCACAATCGGCCTCAAAATCATACCAAGCATATATTTCTTGATTATATTCATCCCTGATGTCTTCCATAAGAAATCTCTCCTACATGTTATCCAAAGAATCTTGAATACTACGAAAACTATCATTGAGGCCATCTGCAAAGTCATGCAATCTAGCATCTAATGTGTCATACAATTGGGATTTGAATGCTTCAAAAATTTATTTTAGGGTTTGAGAGGAAATATCCATCTGAACATTCTATGAAATCTTCGGTCCTGCAACCATCACGAAAAAACCCAAAAAATAAAACAATAAGTTACAGCAGAAAATCACAGTTTTTTCTGGAAAAACCCTAAAAAACAACTGAATTTAAAATGCTTATAACTTCACTTTCCGGATTCTGTTTCGGTTAATTTTTTTTTTTTTTGAAATTGGGTGAAATTGTGAGAGGAACTCAAATCTATAATTTGTTTGGGAAAATTCGGCCTCCAGTTGCTACATAAATAAAAAGAAACCGTGCCACCGTCCGCAGAAAAAACCCTGAAAAATTGCAGATTTTAAAACTTCAATATCTTGACTTCCCGGACTCCGTTTCGGACGTTATTTTTTTTTTAAATTGGGTTTTTTTATGAGGAACTAATATATACAACATTTTTCTACAAATTATGTACATAAATATAACCAAAATTTCTAGAATGTCGCGACCCTCTTTTTTCTTCTCCAAAAAGAAATCTGCAAAAATAAAACATATTTGCCCACAATGTCTGCCAAGGAAAGTGCTCTGATACCAATTGTTTATAACATAAAGAGTGAATACAAAATATCAAAATATATCCAAATATATCTTAATACAATCACTACACAAGATATATGAAACCATATATAAAACCATCACTTTATTATATCAAAACCCTTGAGGTAGGGCAACACCATACAATGGATCATATTATGGAAGAAATCCTCCCCTGTTCAGTTGTCTCTTCGAGGGGGATTCCTCCTAATGAGCTTCAACTCCAAACAAAATAATTCTCTTCATGTCTCATTACATTACTTGAACCCCTTTATATAGTCCTACCATCACCTAAGAACATTCTAGAGAAGGAATCTTCTAGAACTAGAACATTCTAAGAAGTCATCTTACATTTATTATATTTAACTACCCATTTATTATATCTAACCACCATAGTGGGCCTTATTTAATAATGCAGTGGACCTAGTCTACCTTACATTGAATGGCCTCCACTATTATCACTATGGGCCCTTTGGGCCACCCCACTACCTCTCTAGCTACCTTACACATATTGTCACTGCCACACCTATGTCGATTTAAAAAAAAATGGATCAATCCTACTATCATAATGATAAGGTAAAATCCTTCAAAAACGGAATGTTTTGAATAGTATATCCTAACCTCTACTTAAAATAGAGAAGTCTGAAAATAAAAGAGCAATTTGTTTCAACAACTTTGACAAAGTTGGTCGATATAACCACAAGGATTCTAAATGATCACTCAATAACTAATTATACTTTATTTTAGGACGAAATGAAATATTGACAGCACCCAAATGGCTTCAACACTATGGATCACGATCCCTTTCGATCCTTCCAAGACCTGTAAATAAAAGACAAGTTTAATTAAAATCAATACAAAACTAATTAAAGACTAGCTATAGAATCTTGGATTATGTAGATGGTCTAAAAATATTATAAAAAAAATATAAATCTAAATTTGGATAAAAAAAAAAAATACAAAATAACGACTTTTATTACCATAAATTATACATTGGAAATCAAAGATGTTTAAAATTTGGATTCAACAATAATATTGACCTTGGTGGATTTGTTAACAATAGTGTTTGGAGAATTCTTTGGTTTCATAACATCTTGAGAATAACCCTATTCTAAATCACATTAATTGTTGGGTTTCCTTTTTTATTTCTCTATTTTGTTCTTGCATCTGACCTACACACATCTGGAGATAAGGAACAACTAAATAATACCTCTCAGCCCATAACTGGTAGCCATTACAATTCCAAGGATGTGAATTTGTCTTAGGATGTTGGTTATTTCTGTCAGAGGGTTTTTTTATTTATGAAATTAATCATTAGGGTAGGACCAATGCCTAATCGTCTTTCAAATCCACAAATAAAATGGGGATATTTACCAACGAATTCAAAAGGGACTTGAATGTTGGGCTTCAATTTTTCATCCTAATTTTTCATAAGGAATTTCATGACCTTCAATCGTTATTGATTCGTTTCAGGTTGCCCTATGTTTGGATTTATCCCTGACTATTCTAGATAGTATTTGGCCAAACCTTTTGTTATTAAAATCAATTTCTTCCTTATTCTGGACCTGATATTTTGGTATATCAATATGTAAATCATTCTTTGAAGGGATTTATTGCTTGTCTTGTTCGAGACAGTCCATAAGTTTATTCTTTAATCGATTCAAGAATTATTCTAGAGACTTAGTCTGTACTATTTTTTCCTTGACCTTTCCGCGAGTAACATGAGGAATAGGAATGATAGTTCATCGTGGATTGACCACTTGATAAGAGGGGAGTGAGGATCAGGGTTAAATGGTACCTCTTACTAAATCTTTTCAATATCCTCAGACACATATGATTCCTCTACAATGTTGAACTATTTCCTCAACCTCGACGAAAATTATGAGAAGATATTCTTTAAAGCAAAGGTCATATCTCTCATATATTTACGTTTTTTAGGAAATTTTTTGTGTGAGATAAATGGGTTCATTTCTTAGATGGGTTTCTGACGGTCTTGTCAAATTCTTTATCATTTGGTCAAAATCCATCACACAAAACTATCTCTTTTATTCTATTACGTGTAAGCAAAACCCAAGGGTCGTTCAATTTTGACCTTACTACAGGGGCCATGAACTTTGTAGCTATCTTAATGGACAACATAATTTGAAGGGAGAATGGAATACTTATATGGGAGAGAGTACCTATGAGACAAAACACAATAGAATCATTAAAACAAGATAAAAACAAGTTGACATACTTGATCGCAACAATAGTGGCTTAAGAACTTGAAGCACATAGGACAATACGAATCAGTTATCGACTTAATACTTTGATGATATATAGGGTTTATTTCATGATGAAGAAAAGAGAGATTTAGGGTCGAATGACCCATGTTTTCCTTACAATTTTCCACGAACCACTGACCCCAAATCGTGGGTGAAGAAACGATTATGGTAATGACCAAAGGGTTTTTGGTATGATTACTTCGGAGGGGAAGGATAAAATCAAATTGTTGGTAACATAGTATAAACGATGCATAATCCATAACCTAAGATAATGCTATCGTAAACCAAGAATTAGGATTGACCCTTTTAACATCGTGTATATAACAATTGTATTTACCACGATTTGCAGTAAATTCTTCCTTGTTATGACAAGGTTTTTGACATGATAAACATTGTAAATAATAAAAGGAGTGATAAGGTTAAACTTTCCTTTATCAAACAATATTATAGTCAGGGAACTTACAATGTTAACATAAGTTGTGAATCTAAGTTAGATCCACACTGGGAAATAATGGAGGTCATTGTAACATTTTAGTATCATTTTCAGATGAAGTTAGGAATAGAGGAAGCTAATTGAAAAAGTTCGATTGGAGAACCATAATTGCGAAAGACATCATATAAAATCCACCAAAACAATTTACAAAAAGAATCCTTAGTTTCATGCTTGTCAATCATGAAATTAAGCACATTTTAATAACAAAAAAGAAAGCAAGGGAAACGACAAATGTTTATACAAACCAAGAAAATTTTATAAAGAGTCTATCAATCTGATGAAGATAGCATATTGCAAAATGAACAATTTTATAGATAACTCTACATTTCAAGGTAAAATAACAAGGTATTAGTTGGGGGAGCCAACAAATGGTGACTCATTGGGAGAAACAATTATCTCTGACCTGAAAATATCCATCATGAGGAAAGAAGAAAAATATACCAAGGCTTGTGGAATTTTCAAGTCTTTCAAGATAAAGTTCATTTAAGGCCTATATAATAATGATCTGAGCTCAAAAGTCATATATAGATTGATGTTACTATAGTTAATAAATCAAATGAAAATTATTTGCAAGAAATTGAAATCTGAAAGATTGTTTTGTTCAAAGAGTTACAATGGTTTTGAGAAAGGAATTTGATACCATAGGAAACACCACTGCTGCCAGCAGTTGTGTACAGCCCCATCAGGGATGCCTTTTAACCAAATATAATGCTTTGATCCCATCCAATAGTTGTTCTCACATGAAGAACCATGAAATGGAAAGTTAAATTTATTGACCTTTGAATTTTTTACGAAGTTTTTAAATATAAGGATGTACCAGCTACCTCTTTACCTGACATCACTTCGCTTCCAGTATGCATGTTCATTGCCTCGCCAAAAGTGTCTTGGTATCATGTGTGCATTTTCCCACTGCCAGTAGCCCTCGTTAGTACCCTGGAGGGTTTACACACATTTTCCACACCTAAGTGCTTTCAACTCTCTTATGCCACCCTTTAAATAATATATTCATAGAATTTCCCTTAGCAATTGGGTGAAGAGAGCAGGGTGATACTAGAGCTCAACTAAGAAACAAGTGCACTGTTGGTCATATTTTATTTTCTTTCACAACTGGAAGGTCTTATCATGGTATAAAAAATTAGATCTCTTGTTCAGAAACCATCTAGAGGATGGGGAATAATTTTAGAGTGATTCCTTAATAATATGGACGACGTAAGAATTCTAATGATCATTGTGATTGTCAAGGATTAAAGAAATCTTCAACCATAGTTCCAGGAATCAATATACAACTCAGATGGTTCATATCTATCATGGAATAAATATACAACTCTGATAGTTCAAATAATTGACTATCAGAGTTGTATATTGATTCCAGGATAGATCTGAACTACCTCAAACTACTTGAAGGAAAAAAGATAACACAAGTATTGAAGATGAGATTTGCTTATGGTGATTAGTCTCATACAAAAACATAGAATAGCTCGATCCATGGAAATTTCACCATTAATGTTAGCACTGAGAGTCACCCTCATAATACAAGAGGATAAGCTCAGTACCCATCAAAATTAAAATGTATTAAAATGGTTTGGGTAGGTCGATCAACAAGAATTCAAATAAAGGAAAAGATAACAGAGGTTATTGCAGATCAGTTCAGGACCATTGGGTTATGGAGTCATAATTATCATGAATAATGAAGGCATTTAAACTGCCTATCAAACAAAAGGATTTGTATGGTGATGAGGAGAAGAAAGACAAAATGTGTATGAGTGATAAAACATGAAATATGGGAAAGATGACAACAAATCCTCTACCACCTCAGGAATCCATAAATCAAGGATGCTACAACCAGACAAGAAGAAAAACAACAAGCATCTAAGTGATAAACGATGAAACATGGACACGATGACAACAGATCCTCTACCGCCTCAAGAATCCATAAATCAAGGATGCTACATCCAAACAAGGAGAAAAAAAACAAGCATCTGAGTGATAAATGATGAAACATGGGCAAGATGACAACAGATCATCCACCACCTCAAGAATCCATAGATCAAATATGCTACATCCAGAAAATAAGAAAAAAAGTAAGTGTCTGAGTTAACCATGAAATATGGGCATGATGACAACAGGTCCACTAATGCCTCAGGAATCAATAGATCAGAGAGATTTCATCCCAAAAAGAAAAACCAAAAATATCTGATGAACCATGAAAGATGGGAATTATGACAAGAGATCCTCCATCGCCTCAAGAATCCATAAATTGAGACAAGAGAAAAAATAGAAAATATCTGAGCGATGAACCATGAAAGATGGAAAGATGACAACAGATCCTCTACCACCTTAGGAATCCATAGATGTTAGCGGGAAACCGCCCCTATGACTACACTAGGGTTCAGAATGTAGGCAGATCAATTAATCATCTAAAAGTCAACTACTTCTCTAACTACCCAAAAAATACCCAAAAATCATACAAGAAAAGAAAATATGAGAGGGATCATGTAACTATACCTCTACTCTGCATCTGATGATGATCCCCTCATGCTTGAAAGCTTTGTTGGTTGCATGCCTCCTTCCAAGGCTGGCATGCATTCATAGATATACAAACATAAAGATACAAGCATGCAATTCATATACAAATTAGTTTTAGATGTTAGAATGTCAAAACATAAAACATTAAAAGCATTCAATACACCATGATTTGGGACAAGAAAAGTACTTATTTTACTAATAACTCAATGATTATATCTTTACAACCAAAGTCAGCTACTACTCCATGAACCTAGTCTGGGCTCCTCCTCACCAAGCTCCATGTGTACCTATGAATAGATTCTCCTCTTGACCTTCTAATCTCTTATTGGGAATTGAATGGGTTTCTGATGGAGGAAGAAGGGCTAATTGGGGAATGTTGTGGCAATTCTCACAAAAGTGTTGCAATTACTTGGGGCAGGGAGTGTAACAGCCAAATAATTCTAAACATCAATAAGTTTCATAAGAAATTTATGAAATAAACTGAGACAATAACTTCATAGCATAATATTGATTTTCATAATAGAAACTTCAGTAACTTAGATTTATCAATGAATAATGATTGCATGGCAGGATGAAATAAATACATAAATTAACAAATACCTGGTTCTGATGCTAATTTTTGTTGCCTTGTTGCCTTGTTGTTGCCTTGCTGCTACCTGATACACAGATCAACCAACCACAAACAAAGAATAACTGCCCAAACCTACTGTCCTCTCTGCCAACTAGGAAAACTACCTAGCTCCAGGATATCTATGGATATCCTGGCCCTCATGCCTAAAACCTCCAGCAACTCGGTGCCTCAACTGATCAAAAGCCACAGTCTGAAACTCTCTGCTCACAGCAAATCACATAGTCCTCAGAATCTCTTCCCCCATCCAATGATGCCCCTCACGTCAACCTCTCTTCCTCCCTTATCCCCCTTTCACCTACTCCTCATTTACTCCCTTTCCTTCCCCCGTCCTCCGTCCTTGGTCCTCCTTTAATGTTTTTATCTTCTCAGGATTCATAGGCTATCCCTCTCGGCATACGCAACCATTTTATAACATTTCTCATTGATTTCTTAAATTTATTTCTCAGGTCATTAAATGTGATCTGTAGTTAATTATTACTTAGTTAACCACAATTATTTTCTTTAATTAATTTTACTTTATAATCTTTAAACATTTATTCAAATAGGGTCGTTACATACACCCACCCTTCAAGAAACTTCGTCCCGAAGTTAAGGTATCTGATGGTACAAAGGAAAAGAGCATGGTTCACATATTCACAACAAGTAACTGACATTATCAGTAAGTAAGTCAAGAAGGCTCATACATACTAGTGTATATGTACAAGAAATGCATGTGTAGCTAGTACATGCAAATCTCATGCATGTACTAATAATCAAGACTGTCATCCTTCAGTAATTTATATATGCATTCAATCCAGTCAGCAAGACTAGTCTTTTATAAAAGACAACAATCAATCAATTGTGTGAGAAATCCTTTAATTACAATTTTCTGGTTTAATGATTTATTTTAAACAACTGTGGTTTAGTTACATAATAATGAATATTCATATATACACATTTCTCTTCATCAAATTCCACCACATGACAGATCTCCATATTGTCTCAACTATTACTACTCATCCTTCCTCCCTAACCTACTTCCATCTCCATTCCTATCCTTCCTCTGCTAGACTATCTTGGAGCATCAACTATATTGATCTAACTCCAAATAGAACCCATAAGTGGAAGTGTCGCTACCTCGACCAAGCTTCCCTAGCAGGCAATTGATAGTCATCATCACACGTCTTGGGGAGCGTGAACTAGCACCGTTCTCCCATGACTTCAAGTTTCAGAGGATACACGGTGGGAAATGCCTCTACCCCTCCTAATCATATCTAGGGTCCACACCCTACAATGGAGGATACACGGTGGGAAATGCCTCCACCCCTCCTAATAGAACTAGGGTCAACACCCTACGATGGAGGATACATGGTGGGAAATGCCTCCACCCCTCCTAACAGAACCAGGGTCAACACCCTACAATGGAACATACAGGGGCACCGTGTTGCTCGAGGTTTTTTCATCGTTTATTCGGTTTTGGGCAGTGTTAGTACCAAAATCATGCGCTAGTCCACATATCATAGCAATACATCCAAATCAATATAAATTTCACACACATTATTCATACCATAATGTTTCTCGGTTAGTGGTCCTAATATCCACTTTCATCATCATTATCACTTGGCTATTTCATAGCCCATAACCTGCAGGTTAGTCTGCAACACAACTCATACATTTCTATGCATTATCATCATATAATTGCATACTATCATCATTTCAATTTGGTATCCC
>ML784533.1:288949-355516 GCA_009831015.1 Picea engelmannii
TTAATAGTTTCACTGTGACTAGGAAATAAAGTGTATAGGCCTCAGGTAATCCTAGCTGTCTAAGTCAAAAGGTGGTGTTACATACACCCCACCTTCGAGAAACATGTTCTCGAGGTGGTCAAAATAGTGAGGGATAGTCTCGCTGTAGGGTCTCGGTGTCCTCCCAAGTAGCAAATCCTAGACTATACTTGTCCCATTGGACCTTAACTTGATCTACCAAACAGTTTCTGAGCTGTCTGACTCTATGGTCCAATATGCATAATGGTTCTACCATGAGGGTTCCCACGTCCGATACCTGCAATTCTTTCCAATTTAGTTTATGTGATTCATCAGCAACATAATGACATAAAACAGATACATGAAATACATTATGAGTTTTATGCAAGTGGGGTGGCAGCATGAGACGATAGGCAATGGGTCCAATTTTCTCTTGGACCCTAAATGGCCCTATAAACCAAGGTGACAACTTTGTCCCCTTCCCGAACGATATGGTACTCTTATTATGCCTGATACAAATGAAAACCTGGTCCCCCACTTCATAACTTCGGTCGGTCCTGTGTGCATCCACATAACTTTTCTGTCTATCCCGTGCTTCCTTTAGTCTCTGCCTGATCTGAATCACGTGTTCCTCCATTTCCTGAATCAATTCTGGCCCAACTATTATTCGGTATTCTAGTCTATCCCAACTCAATGGCATTCTACATGGCCTCCCATACAAATATTCGTATGGTGGCATTCCGATGGAACTATGATAACTGTTATTGTAGGCAAACTCTACCAAAGGTAGGTACTTCTCCCACTGGGTTTGATTATCCATTACATACATCCTAAGCATGTCTTCCATAACTTGATTTACTCTCTCAGTTTTCCCATATGTTTTAGGATGATAAGCTGTGCTTAAGTTCAACTGAGTCCCCAACGCTGACTGTAAACTTGTCCAAAACCTAGAGGTGAATCTGGAGTCCCTATCTGAAATAATATTTTTTGGTATCTCGTGCAAATGGATAACCTCGCTTATGAACACTCGTTCCACATCAGTGACATCGTAGGTGTCTCTAACCGAAATGAAATGAGCACTCTTGGTTAACTTATCCACTATCACAAGAATGGCATTGTGTCTATGAGATGTGAGCGGCAACCCTACAACAAAATCCATTGAGATGACTTCCCACTTGGACATAGGGACATCATGTGGTTGTAGGAGGCCTGTCGGGTGATGATGATCGGCCTTCACTTGTTGACACTCTAGGCATCTGGTGACGAAATGGACTACATCGTGCTTCATGCCTACCCAAAAGAAGAGTTTCTTCATCTCCGCGTACATCTTCTTCACACCCGGATGTGCGCAATAAAGTGCTATATGGGCTTCCTTCAATATGATGCTTCGAATATCCCCATTCTCAGGGATGTACATCCTTCCTCGATATCTTAACAATCCGTTTGTTTCTAGATTATATCCTTCATACTTTGGGTCTAACTGCCTCCCACTCTGGAGGTTTGAAGTAACATTTAAATACCAACTGTCTCCTAGTAGTTGTGTCAACACATGTTCCCTCATACTGACCTTTAAGGTTACCAAGGAGAAGATACGTGGTCTCCTACTCAAGGCATCCACAACCACATTTTCCTTTCCCTTTATATATGAAATACCAAAATCATACTCACTCGTAAACTCACTCCATCGCCTTTGCCTAGCATTCAGATCTCTTTGAGTGAAGACATGTTTTAAACTTTGATGGTCCATTTTGAGCTCAAAGTTTCGCCCCACAAGATAGTGCCTCCAAAGTTTCATAGCTAGCATTACAACTGCCAACTCTAAATCATGAGTTGCATATAGCACCTCATGTTTCTTCAACTTTCTTGACTTATAAGCTATCACTCCTCCATCCTGCATTAGCATGGCCCCCAACCCTTGTCTCGAGGCATCCGTGCAGACCATGAAATCCTTTTCCATATCTGGCACTCGTAGAATTGGCGCACTAGTTAGTAATCTCTTAAGCTCAATGAATGCACTATCACATTCTTCTGTCCATTCATACCTGACCCCCTTGTGTTGCAAAGTGGTGATGGGTTTCGATATTTTTGAGAATCCTTCCACAAATCTCTGGTAATAACCCGCTAGTCCCATGAAGCTTCTCACCTCATGGGCATTTTTCATCACTGGCCATTCCATAATGGCCATTACCTTTTCTGGGTCCACCGAGATTCCTTCGCCGGAAATGATATGTCCTAAATAGTGGATCTCTTTCTGGAAGAAGGAACACTTCAACAACTTCCCATACAATTTGTTCTCCCTAAGGTAAGACAACACTAATCGCAAGTGTTCCTCGTGTTCTCTTTCATTCTTGGAATAGATGAGTATGTCATCTAGAAAAACTTGTACAAATCGATCTAAGTATTTCCGGAATACGTCGTTCATGAGGCTCATGAATACTGTTGGCGCATTAGTCAATCCGAAAGGTACTACAACAAACTCGTAATGTCCAAACCGAGTTCGAAAGGCAGTTTTTGGGATATCGCCTTCCTTAATCCTTAACTGGTGATACCCAGATCGCAAATTGATCTTTGAGAATACCGCTGCTCCTTTCATCTGATCAAAGACGTCATCTATTCGCGGCATTGGGTACCTATTTTTCACTGTAGCACGATTCAAGTCCATGTAGCCTATACATAGTCGTAAGGATCCATCCTTCTTCTTTACAAAAATTACCGGTGCGCCCCAAGGTGAGACACTGGGCCTTACTAGCCCTAAGTCCAGTAACTCCTTCAACTGCATTTGCAATTCACAAAGTTCCAGTGCCGTCATACGATACAGAGTCTTGGATATTGGTTCTGCACCAGGTTTTAGCTCAATAGTAAAATCAAGCTCCCTCTCTGGAGGTAACCCTAGTAACTTGTTCAGAAAAACATCCTGAAATTATGACAATACCGGGTACTGATCCAATGAGGGTCCCTTCATTTCATTCACTGCTTCCACTACATACAGTCGACACCCTTGTCTCAAGCATCACTTGACCTTCATAGTTGATATAAAGTGTAATGATACTTTTCTCTGTACACCCTGGATCTCTACTAGTTTTCCTTCATCATCGACACAAAACACCCTCTTGGCAAAACAATCTACCAAATCTCGATGAGATGCTAACCAATCCATTCCAATGATTAAGTCATATGCCCCAAGAGCAGTGACGTATACTTTCAACTTGGTAGTGCACACTCCTAGGTCTACTATACAATTATCGACACTAGGTCCTACAACTTGTTTTTCCCCCGAAGCCATATTGACTTGTTTAAAGTCATCGTGCTCGTAGGCTACCAACCCACTCCTTTCTAATGCAGATGGTAAAATGAAACTATCTGTCACACCAGAATCAAACAAAATCTTAACATTGACATGATTTAGCGTACCTGAGGATTCTACTACTGTGGATTGATGTTCGACCTGGCGGTTGTTAACCACTACGTAAATATGATGGTTGCTACTTGACCTCCCCATTGGTGCCTTCCCTTCTCTATGCACGAACCCTGATTGTAACTACGGGAAGTCACGTTGGTAATGGGGTCCCCCGCACCCCCAACAGGTAACACCAGATTGAACCTGTGCATTGTTATGTGTCTGTCTTTAAAATGAGTTCCTTCCCCTGGAACCTCTGCCCCTACTAGTTGTTCCCCAATATGTTCATGGACCTTTCTGCACCGTTGGCGATGAACAAGATGTTGCACTAGTTGCCATTGAAATCCTTGTAGCTACTGTCCCTGGCACGACTCTGTTACCATAAGGTGGTGTCCTTGAGCCCCCTCCCCTAGGAAATTTCCTCGGGGTCTTTCCTACGAATCCAGGGCGATGCGGAAATGTCGATCTTGTACCCCCTGTTAAGTTCATGTGTTCTTCCGCGTAACGCGCATTTTCTATCACCTCCGCTACTGAAGACGGTTTCCACATCTACACCATAGCTCTTATCTTCGGGTTCAATCCATAGAAGAAGCGCTCTGCCTGTCGCTGGTCATTGTCCATATATGAAACATACTTGACTAGTTCCATAAACCTGATCTCATATTCTTCTATAGTCCTGTTTCCTTGTACTAAGGCATGAAATGCCCCTATCTGTTGCTCCTCGTAGTATGCTGGTAGATATTTCCTTCGAAACCTCTCCTCGAAAAGTTCCCAAGATACTGTGTCTGGGGTAAGGTGTAGTTGTCTTTCCAAGTTGCCCCACCAGTTCAAGGCGCTGTCTCTTAACTGAAAAATTGTGATCTTGGCCTTTGAATTGGACGCATAGTCCCTTAAGGCAAAACACCTTGTCATGCCTTCCAGCCATGCTTCTGCGTGTTCACTGGCGTGACCTCCGGCAAACTCCGGAAGTTTGATCTTCTGCAACTCTCGGATGATGTCTTCAGGTGGAAATTCTCCCCTTGAATTCCTTGATGCTTCTGGATTACCCATTCCAGACGATGGGAGTTCCACTTCAGTCCCTGCTGGTTGGCACCCCTTTAAACTCTCGTTAATGGCTTCCAACGAGTGCAGTATGAGGGCTAGTTCGGGCGATGGTGGTGGTGGTGGTGGTGGTGTTGGTGGTGTTGGTGGCATTGGTGGTGTTGGTGGTGTCCATGACGATGCTCCCCTGCCTCGACCCCTTCGAGTCCTGACCATCTTGTATGACTTAACCTACATCACCCCAAAGTTGTCCGGGTGACTTCAAGGATGTTTCATATTGGTGCTACTTAAACTTAGAAACAGGGTTAGGCGTAAGTTTTCTTTACTTGTCTGTAAACAAACATTACTCCATTAGGGGATTGGCTAGGTTTGGGTTAGGATTAAGCGTCTAAGCTTGGTTAACATCGAACTTTAAGGTAGGTTAACCTTACACTTAAATAAAATTATTAATTTAAAATTATTATTACACTAATTTAACCCAAATTATCTTTACTTTAATTTAAACTATCTTGACCTTATTTATATATAAATTATTTATACTAAATTATTTAATTTATTTTAAATAATTTTTAACACTTTAAATCATATATAAAAATAATTAAATGTACACATAAGGATTTGGGCACGCATGGGTTCCACGTGCTTCCTCGTATCTAACCCCATCATTCTACACTTGTCTGCTTTTCGACTCTCTATGCGTCCTTCCACTGCCTCCACTTTCTCATCCGCGGGGACTTTCCTCGTATCATTCTTTGTCCACCACAGATCTGCCTCTTCTCTGTTCAGAGGTTTCCAGAATCTCCCTTGCCATGGCTCACACCCTTGCCATTGTTCTGAGCACCTTGCTAGTGATGGGTATTGCTGTATCTACTGCAAGATCCTTTGCAGAAACAGAGTATATTGATATGGTCACTGATAAGATCCAGTACCTGAAGTCCAGTCTCTCTACAATATTGGGAACCAATCCCAAGTCTGTACAATTTGCGGGGTTCACTCTCAGGTATGGTAAGAGGCACGATTCAGTCCGCCAGCTTGTGCATAGCTTCAGTACCTTCGTGAAGAACGCTGAGTCGATTGAGTCAAGAATTTGCATAAACCTTCCTTACGCTGTGGTAATGAATGGTAATTTCCTCTTTTGAAACAAACTGATTTGCTTGTAATTCCAGCTCTGTACTGGTTTTGATATTTTTCTTTCAACTTATTTCATTTAATTTTTATAAATTTATTCGTCTGTGCATATGCATGTAGTTAGATGCATATACTTTGTCTTCCGTATTGCTCACGACCCTTTGCTCCTAACTGTGAAATTCCCCACTT
Source organism: Picea engelmannii (assembly GCA_009831015.1). Classification (NCBI taxonomy): domain Eukaryota; kingdom Viridiplantae; phylum Streptophyta; class Pinopsida; order Pinales; family Pinaceae; genus Picea; species Picea engelmannii. The sequence continues at coordinate 294,702 of ML784533.1, forward strand.
AAATTTAGGGTTTCGGGGTTTCCTTATGCCCGATGCCGAGAGTTTCCTGTCCTCATGGATCCCCGATCTCCGATATGCCGATGCGCTACCTTCTAGCTTTATCCCTCCCTTGGCTATGCTTTGGTCCATGTGACCCTGTCCTATGTGTCTGTAGTCCTATTCCCTGACGGGATTCGGGGTTTCACGACTTTCGTTGTCACGAACCTCTGTCCTCACAGACTCCTAATTACCGATCTACCAATGAGGTACTTGTGTGTTAACCCTTCGGGCTAAACTCTTGGTCCATAAGACCATTGTACCACAAGGCCACAGCTTTGTCCCTTATCGGGGTTTCAGATATCACAATATTGAATTGCATGAACCCCATGTCTACGGAATTCCCGATATCCCGATACCCAATGTGCCTCTTCCTTGCATGTTAGCCCTTTTGGATATACCAAGGTCCATGTGACCTGCACCCATATGACCTTATTCATACTCCTCGTCGGAATTCAGGGTTTTCTATGCTGAAACGCGCATGTCCTCTGGACTTGCAAAACTCCGAATTTCGATGCACGGTAACTTTGGCAAGCCCTCCGAGCTAGGCTCTCAGCCCACGTGACCGTTTCCCCGTGATCATGACCTTCCCTCCTTTCGAGGTTTCAGAGTTCGCAGTTTCGTAGTGCGTGGACACTTTCTCCACGGAATTCACGATATCCCGATACCCGATGCGCCTAAGTCTTAATTCAACATTCATTAATTAATTCTTTTAAATTAAGGGTTAAGAGTTAAGTTAATTATGTCGGGATTTTGGGGTTCGTGATTTCGTCGTGTATGGACACCTTGTCCACAAAACTCACGATATCCCGATGCACGATGCAATTTTCCACCTGTCCACTGTTGACCCTTCCGTGGGCCCCATTTTCCCTTGGCTCATCGGGAAATTGCGTTTCGCAATTTCGCAACTCTTGTTGCTATGTTCCTGGGACTCTCGATATCCCGATACCCGATGCCAGCTGGCTTCCACTATGGAGCTTTCTATTTTTCGGAAAATCGGGTTTCGCGTGATCGCGAGTCTTGAACTCATGAGATCGGGTCTTACAAATCCCCGAACCCCGATGAATCTTTACCCACGGGTTCCTTGTTTTTATCGGGAATTTTCCCGTCGGGAAATCGGCACTTGCGCTGTCGTGATCCTCTGTCCTCACGGATCCCCGACTCCCGATCCCCGATGGTACTTGGCGTTGACCCCTGCGAGAGTTGACCTTTTGACACCTGTCCTCCCTCGGTGTATTGGAGTTCGCGAGTTCGCGAATCCAAAACCTATGAGTTCCGGGACTTGTATTTTCCTGAACCCCGATCTGCGATCATTCAGTGTGACGTGACACCTATCCACCACTCTAACCCTGGTGGTCCCCGCTCTGTCCTTGTACCTGTCAGGAAATCACGTATCGGGATATCGCAATTTCCATTGTCATGTGCACGGGACTTTCAATTCCCTAATCTCCGACTCTGCGGGATCTCCTGACACGTGTCCCTGTTGTTTGGACGGCTCCGATCCTATCGAGAAATCACGGATCGCGATTTCAACATGCACGAGTCTCTTGTCTCCGAAAACCCCGATTCTCCGATTCGCAACTCTTCAAGATCTCTTTCCACGTGTCCCTGCCGTTTGGACAGCTCTGATCCTATCGGGAAATCGCAGATCGCGATTTCAACATGGACGAGTCTCTTGTCTCCGAAAACCTTGATGGGTAAAATCCTGATGCCTCCCCAAAATGCTGACGCGTTTCCTGCCGAGATCAACGGCTAGGATCCGTTCTCGGGATTTCGAGAACCACAAGGTCTCAATTCTCTGGCTTAACAAAACTCTGATGACTCTGATATCCTGATGACTCTTATGGGACTCCTCCTCTGCACACTAGGACTTAAACCCTGCGCAACTTCTCGAGATCTAACGGCTGACGCGATTTCGCCCGAGATCTGACGGCTCAGATCCGTTCTCCTGCGTAATAGACAACTCTCCTTTGGGATAATGATTAGTTGCATGAAACTCTACGCGGTGTAAAAATTTCTCTCTTTGGCATGGTTAAAATTTATATAGGCCTATTGTTCTTGAGATTTTTACATTATTTAAAATTTCACCGAGGCTAATACAGGCAAGTAGTTTTCACACTTCCTACGCAATACTAGTCTTCAAAATTTCCTTTTTTTTCTGACTGCGCATTGGAAGTTCCTCATTTAGGTAAGTTCGAGATGAAGTAGGCCTTTTCGAGGTCTTGCAAAAGTCCTATTGCATTTTATATAGTGTAATTCATGCAGTTATTGGACCTTTCCAACTTCAAGCCTTCGATAGAAGCTTCCCTCGACATTTTCATCGATTTGAGGTGTTTATTCTACCCGAAAATTCATTGACAAGCATTGCTCGAATACAATAAAATTATCAGCTCTCTTTTCATGCTTAATAGCTTTATTAGGCTGCTTTAAGGGTAGCCATTTCGTGGGAAGTGATCCTTCAAACTATCTGGTTTGCTTCCACTTAATTTAAAGGGCGTTCCTTTAAATATTCAGACTGAGACTGTATTATCCATTCATGATCCAGTTAAAGGGTATTACCTAAAGTTGTTGCTTGTGATATATGATATTATTTGCTTGGGTAATGTAGGGGTGCTACCTGTATATTTTCGGATACTGTATCAGTCATATTGGGTCAAACTGAACATGTTTTGTTTGTAGTTTAAGCGTGGCTGGAGTTAACACTCGAGGTTTTGGCCCTCAGGTCCAGATTTCGAACTAAGACACTCTGATACCATATGTAACAGCCAAATAATTCTAAACATCATTAAGTTTTATAAGCAATTTATGAAATAAACTGAGACAATAACTTCATAGCATAATATTGATTTTCATAACAGCAACTTTAGTAACTTAGATTTATCAATGAATAATGATTGCATGGCAGGATGAAATAAATACATAACTTAACAAATACTTGGTTCTGATGCTAATTTATGTTGCCTTGTTGCCTTGCTGTTGCCTTCCTGCTACCTGATACATAGATCAACCAGCCACAAACAAAGTATAACTGCCCAAACCTACTGTCCTCCCTGCCAACTAGGAAAACTACCTAGCTCCAGGATATCTATGGATATCCTAGCCCCCGTGCCCAAAACCTCCAGCAACTCAGTGCCTCAACTGATCAAAAGCCACAGTCTGAAACTCTCTGCTCACAGCAAATCACATAGTCCTCAGAATCCCTCCCCCCGTCCAATGATGCCCCTCATGTCAACCTCTCTTCTTCCCTTATCCCCCCTTCACCTACTCCTCATTTACTCCTTTTCCTGCCCCCGTCCTCCGTCCTTGGTCCTCCTTTAATGTTTTTATCTTCTCGGGATTCATAGGCTATCCCTCTCTGCATACGCAACCATTTTATAACATTTCTCATTGATTTCTTAAATTTATTTCTCAGGTCATTAAATATGATCTGTAGTTAAAGTATTACTTAGTTAACCACAATTATTTTCTTTAATTAATTTTACTTTATAATATTTAAACATTTATTCAACTAGGGTCGTTACAGGGAGGGGATGTGAAACAAGCATAGTTTCATTGTTCTTATGTCTAGATGTGGAATGAGACCCCAAAAACTCCTTTTATATGACAAAAGGATGGTTATTCGGTTGGGTGATGGGCTATAGGCGGTGGATTAGTTGGGAAACTACCCAATAGCCTATAATGTCAACGAATTCCTTGCATCTTTTTATTTTTTGCAACTTTAGCAAGTGTACACAGGCTGTAGTGGTGTAGGATGTAGTGGTGCAGCAAGCGTATGTGTGCGGTCACTACTGGTGCAAGGTGCGTACATCTTCAAAAAATGGGTTTTTTAGAAGAGCAACTTAGTGATGGCTTGGAAAAAAATGAAAGTAAGAGGGACAAATGCCAAGTATGCATGTGTAGATAAATTTAGGGTTATAACATATGCCCCCTAATGTGTGAGTTCATAAGAGCATCTGATGGCCAAAATACATTACAAAATCTTTGCCAATGTATGAAACAAGTGAGCCCAAGAATAGAGTTTGGGAGGTGCCATCTGTAAAATAACAATTGTTTCTCCGAGGTGGGCATACCCATGCTTGGGATGAAATAAATCATAGATTCCAATCAAATACACTTCATATCCATTTCATATAACTATATAAACTATATCAACGAGCAATACATAATGGATCTACATCTCAAAATCAAATATATACAAGTATAGTATCCATCTTCAAGAAGCCAATAATGCTTGATGGCTGAAGATGAGGTCTTCATAGCTTGAGAAAAAACTTCATGATCTTGAAAACTCAGGTAGGAGTGAAATGTGGGTGTACGACTTCACTACCCAGAGGTCTTTGACGGCTCGTCGGGAAAAGACAAGAGGATCTCGATGATCAGGAAGAGAACTTCATTGATTTCGAAAAAGGACTTGATTGGACTTTCAGGATGGTCGAGTCATGAGGTCAAGAGACAAAATACAGAAAGGTTGACTCAAGTTGGGTGAAAATTCCCTTGGACAAAAGAATGAAAGATAACCAAACTCAGGCAACATGACATTGGCATAAGTTTACGATGCAGAAGGAAACACAAACTCTCCATGTGTTTGGAAGAGTAATCAAACAGAGGAGGACACAACTCTATGTAGCGAGAAAAACTTCCTAAGGTCATATTAGATCCCAATTCTTGACGAACAAATGGAAGGATGTGCTTTGTCCAAGGGTGACTCATTGTGCTGCCAAAAAAGAATATATATTTCCCATCCCGTCTTTTTGTGTTTTTTTATTTTTTTGTCTTTTTCAATTTTCTAAAGATCTTTGAAAAAGAATAAAAGAATGTTGCATTACAAAGGAGGAATGAGTGTCACAAGAAATCATACTAGTTCCAAGCGCAAGGAAAACACCAATTCTGAGATAAAGGAGACATGTGTAGGAAAAGGACACTCGGGGAAAATTCCTCCATGGGTCAAGGTGTCAGGTCGCAGAGGCAAAATGCTACTACGCTTGTGTATAAGGCATGCTTCAAAGGTTCAGTTGAGAGAAACATGGAGCTGACATTAGGCTAAAGACGTAGAGATGCAAATGTGATTAGCAAGACACAATGAAACCCCCTTCAATGTATTTTTCAATGAGCCCAAAGAAGGTAAGCTCAATAGTTTTTTCACGTTTAGAGAGTCTAAAAAAACATAAAAGAATACTCCAAGGGGTACCTTTTTGGGAAATAGTCTATTCGGTTCGAAAAAGGGGTAAAATAGCACTGAAAAGATGTCTATTCAAAACCATTTTAACGAGTGTGAAAAAGACAAGATCACTCAACGATCTTTTCAATTTTAAAGAGTCTAAAAAGAGCTTAACTATGGACTCACAACCTTTTTTTGGATTTAGTCTCCTTAGCCCGAAAAAGTATAAAATTTACTAAGGATAAATATCCCGGTGAGACGAATCTCCCGAGGTGTACCTTTTTCCTCCGTAATCCACAGGCTGTAAAAAGAGGTAAACTCATGCCAATATATTTTCTTCTATACGAATTTAATAAGTGTGAAGGAACAAGGTCACTCGACAATCTTTTCAATTTTAGGGAGTCTGAAAAGAGCTTAACTATGGACTCTGTGGGGGTTCCTTTTTCATAAGTAATCTTCAAGGGCCGAAAAATTTGATAAACCAAAACCAAGGAGAATGTTCATTTTTCATAAATTTAGTCCCTTGGACCTGAAAAAGGGTTAAACTTATACCTGAGAATACTCTTCTAGCGAACCGAAGTTCCTAGAGTATACCTTTGTTTGTACTTTTGACCATCCAAACTGAAAAAGGGGTAAACTACTGTCGGACAGACGTGCCTTCAAGTTTTAGTTTGGAAAGCATGAAGGGAAACAAGATCACTCGACAATAATTTCATGTTTAGAGATTCTGAAAAGGGCTTAAATAAGACTTCAGAAGGTCACTTTTCTTAGTTAATCTAGACAAGATTGAAAATCATAAATATAGTCTCGTCAGATGTTTCTTTCGAATTTCAAAGTGAGATTGAAAGACAAAAAAGTGTGCTCATTTTTGGGAGTCCCTAGGGTGAGGCCAAGAGTGATGATGCATCAGAGGAATGAGGCTCAAACTCATAATCATGACAGGACTAACAAGGACTCTCGAGCCTTAAGTCATTTATAGACAACATGGACGCCAAAATGAAGCAAGGATCTATCTAGGGAATCCATGTAAAGGTAGTCTCTACCACCTAATAAAAAAACTTCCAAAGCAACAATGACAGTTCTGTGTCGCACTTTGGTGGGATCGATCCTATGGAAAAGAAGAAAATACAACAAGATGCAAAAAGTGGAGGTGGAATCCTAACTTATATGTAAAAAGTTGGAAAAAGCGACTTTTACCAAAGGATTTTTTTAAAAGTGACCCATCTCCCAAAACATTACCAAACCAAAAGGAAAAGTGCATCGTAACATCCAATAAGAAACTGAAGAACCAAATTAAATGATTTCCAAGCTAGAAAAAAGGACAAAGGGGGTCAAAAAAGTGGAAAAAAGGGCCAGAAAAGTCTATAAATAGAAGATGACAACTCATTTTCACCATTGCAATTTGAAAATTAACCCAAAAGGTAAAAAATATCCCTTTGCTAAATAAGTTGATTCCAGGAACTTTAGTGGAAGAAACAAACTTCCGCTCAGACCAAGTAAGTACAAACTCATCCCACTTTCATTTCCATTCCTCCTTTATGCATTGTTTTTTGTTTTTTGGGGTGCACACCCTCCTAAAAAAGGGAGGCCCTACATGTACATGGGTTGTCCAAGGACAACCTACATATGTACTCCGGCAGAAAACATTCTACCTACATACGTATGCGACTGTGTCCAAAAAAACCCGCGTACACCCTCAAAAGCATGGAAAAAATGAAGATGCAAGAGCTAACTCCCCTTTGAACTGTCATGGAACAGGATGTATGTCTACTGAAGGGAGAGGGAACACAAGGATATTGATATATTGGTCGATGAGGACCCTGCTTCCATTACCACATTGGAACAATGTGGGCTGTGGAAATTCTTTTGGTGTCCATTTATGAGGGCACAACCCATGTTACTTAACACCTTGGTAGATTACTGGAATGCAGATGCACATGCATTTATGATAGAGGGGAATTCATTGAATCCAACGACTAAGGACATATACTTCTTGACTGGCCTCTCGAGGAGAGGGGAACCCGTCAATCTACGCACTTTCCCCCCTGGGCCTTTCAACATTGCATATTACATTAGGATGCATTGCGGGGCTAGCACTAAGAAAGTAGGTTCTCAAGTGCCCATCAACAAGATCACCAACTTGTCACTGAAGGTGATACTATTGCTTATTGGGTGGATCAATGGATCTATGACCCTACACCAGGTTTCCTAAGCGCACATACATTGTGCAACTCAGTGCATGGATGCACGTAATTATGACTGGAGGACGACCATGCTCACTTGCATGAAGAGGCAGCTGAAAGAGTTTCGAGAGAGTAGCAACAACAACTTAGGGTTTGCCACCATTTTATGCTCATTCTTCTTCTATAGGGTGCCCAGTATGAGTCCCAGAGAGACAGTATCGGGGCATGTGGCCTCCTTCCCAACAGTATGTAGATGGGCAACATTTCTTTTGCGATAGGGGGGAGGAAGGACCATAGAGGCCTTTGACGACAAATTCTTCGACTGGTGGGCATGACATATTCTAGCCATAGACGAAAACCCCTATGCTGGAATCAAATTATCCAGAGATCTGGACATGCCCATACCTCCCGGAGAGGAGCGAGGAGATCTAGGTACATATTTTTTAAAGTTATTAAATTATTAAATTTATGTTATATATATCATTTTTATATGCATCATAATACTGACATATATGTATTTTTTATGTACAGATGTGGGACCGATGTGCCCGATATAATTCACAAGACTTGATGACCTCCTCAACTAAAGGCAGGACCAACAACAGTCGGTGGACCAACAACCGCAAGGGGACCTCCAACCGGAGAGGCTGAGAGAGTTTTAGGATGGGTGGAGCGAAACCTCACTACGCTCACTCGCACAGTACCTATGGCTGAGATCGAGGATCTCCCACCTTCCATGCAGCCTCATGTAGTTGGGGTGCCAAAGATTTGGGTCCAACATTTTCAGCATTTGGCTAACTCTTTCATTCACTACAGCAGGGCCAATAGGCCCTGAGCATAGATAGGATGGAATTATTATGCGACGAGGGAAATTTTTGTATATTTTTTAGGGCATAATCCCCATCATGTATACCAAATATTATATTTTGAGGCATTTGCGCCCACCTATGTACTCTAACACTTTTTGACACACACACACACACACATATATACATCTTTTATTGTCTTATGGATCAAATTTTTTGACAAATGTGTGTACATGTGCATGTATGTGCTTCTTTTTATGTGTGTGCAACATGCCAATCTAATAATTTCTTAGCTAGAGTATCTGTCATTTTATTTAATCTCATAGGAACATGGATATACGTAATGTAATAAAAGTAACATTCTTAGAGACGTACCCTAAGGAAACGTCCATGTAAAGTAGGATCATAAAGGAGGTAAACTCCATTTAATTGGGACACAACAAGCTAAGAATATAAGTAGACCTAGAGGTGAGAGGTATCATGCGACAAAGAATCATGAAGCAACTCTATCATTGTGCTATACTTGGTCACATTGTTTGTGGTGTCACCTAGACAGATACCTCTGGAATATAGAAACTGGCTTTGAGATGTGAAAATCACCTAGGCTACGGAAGAAAGCCTCCAAGTGTGTCGGCTAGCGTCATCTGCGAACCTAAAGAACACCTCTAATTCACTTGACATATGCCATAATGAAAAATATGACATAAATAATGACATGTCCATAAAACAAAAAAGACAAAAAATCTATATAAGATCTATACATATGTATAATAAGTCACCCAGGAGACCAACCTAAGAGTAATAATTCTTGAGGTAGAGCCCATTTCTAGGCTTCGTCAAGGCATTTCCCTCAAATTCAACCAGATGATAAGCACCCTTATCTAATACCTCTTTCACAATGAAAGTTCTGAACCACATGGGTTTTAACTTTCCTTCCCCCAGGGGATCCTTGTCTTGGTCATAGACCAAGACAAGATCACCTTTGGAGAAAATCCGAGGAAGAACAAGCTGATCATATTGAAACTTGACTCATTTCTTGTGAGCCTCATTGGCCAAGGCTTCATCACGATGTTTCTCATCAAGTTTCTCAAGATATAATAGGCATTCCTCAAGTGGTGAAGTGTCTTGCAGTAACTATACTGCAAAATTTAAAGATGGGATTTGGAACTCAATAGAAAAGCCTGCTTCTAGCCCGTATATGAGTTGAAAAGGTGATAAATCTATGGAAGTATTTACAAACATTTGGTAGGCCGATAATGTTGATTACAACATCAAATGGAAATTTGAGTTGGCAGAATTGATCATTCGCTGAAGAATAGTCTTGAGGAACTTATTCACATCTTCCACCCGACCATTCTCTTGTGGGTAATAGGGTGATGAATTTTATTTCCTCAAAACAAGATTTGATGATAACTCGGACATCATTTTGTTCTAGAAGTGACTTCCATGGTCAGGGAAAATCTCCTTCAGGATGTCAAACATTACTACTATCTGGTTAAAAATGAAGAGAGTCGTTGTTTCACCATCATTGTTAAACGTTGGCATAGCCTCGACCCAATTTGTGAAGTAGTCTACCGCTATGATGATATAATGATGCCCCCTGGCTGAAAATGGGTGACATGTAGTAAAATCAATCCCCCACTTAGTGAAGGGGCAAACAACAATAATGGGGAACATGGGAGAAGGATGTTCCATCATCTTTCGAGAGAAGATCTGAAATGGGTGGCACTTATTGACTGACTCAACGCAGTCCTTGATTAATGTAGGCCAAAAGTAACTGGCTCGTAGAATCTTTTGGCCTTTTTCCAACCCAAAAAAATGAACACAACATGCTCCAGTGTGGCAGTCATTAAGAACGAGTTATGCTTCCTCATGTATAAGGCACCAGTGAATAATCAAATCTACACCTCGACGATACAAAGTGTCATCGAGTATGATATAGTTTTGTTCCTCGTGGCGAATTCGTCGACGCTCATCATGGGAGGTAGAAGAAGGGCACTTCAAAGTATGGATATATACTAGTATATATCAATATCAAGGTTTCGAATATGAAATAAGAAAAATATCTCCTTTAATAAGTGATTATTTGGGCGCAACATCACTTGATTCAACCGGAAGTTTCGAAATAAGTTCCGCAAAGACCAACAAATTTTTGGATTTCGGGGAAACAAAATGCAAGTAAAATTCCTGGAGGATTACAATCCATATACTGATCTTTCCGCTAATGACACATCTTGTCAACACATATTGAAAGGGATTCACAATGACAATGACGATGGTCTTGCGAAGAACAATATAATGACGGAACCGTTGGACAATATGCATTGCTTCCAATGCAAGCTTCTCAACATGAGAATAGTTGATTTCTAGCCCAACCAGGCCTTGGCTTAGGTAATAAATAATGTTCTCCTCAAGCAGATCATCCTCTTGAACCAATACCATGTCGATGGTTGACTCTGTAGCGACCAAGTACAACAAGAAATATATTTTATATTCGGGAGGTCAGAGTAGAGGGGCAGATGTAAGGGCACATTTCAACGCTTCAAAAGAGAACTGAGTGGCCTCATCCCAACAGAAAGGGGATCCATTTTTCAATAAATGCATGAACCCTTTAGTTATCTCGACATATTTTGTGAAAAAATGATGAAGAAAATTCTCTTTCCTCTGTAAGCTCTGAAGCTAGGGTATTGTGCACGAGAGAGGCAACTGAAAACTTAAGAGGATTGACCATGATCCCTATTGTAAAAACTATGAAACCTAAGAGACGACCCGATGTCACACAGACACTGCACTTGTTAGGATCCAATCAAATCTGATAGTAGTGACATCGTTCTAAGATTACTCAGAGGTGTGTGGGATGATCAGATATATTGTGAGAGCGTGATGCTATATCATCAATATAAGCCTCGAATATATGTATAAGGTCATGGAAATAAAAATACATGGCCCACTAAAAAGTGGCTCCAGTATTATTCAAGCCAAAAGGAATCTTATGATAAGGAAATGTGCCCCGAAGATAGATAAAAGTTGTTTTATGCTGGTCTTCAAGTTTGATCTGAATTTGTTTATATCCCAAAAAACCATCTATGAATGAAAATACCTTGCATCCTGCACATTCATCGACAATCTGATCAATGAATGGGGTGGGAAAATTATCTTTCAGACATGCCTTGTTGAAGTCACAGAAGTCCATGCACACGCAAATCGTACCCTTCTTTTTGTTAACTGGAATGGGATTTGACACCCATTGTGTCAACTGTACAGGGTAGATAAAACCAACTTTAAGCAATTTCTGTGCTTCATCCTTTATTGTTGTTGCTTTCCGAGGATTCACCGGATAAATCTTTTGTCGGACTATCTTAGCGTCAGGATAAGTCTTTATCTCATGTTCGATGATTCTTGGATCAATGCTTGGCATTTCCTCGTAAGACCAGAAAACAACTTCGTGGAATTCCTTAAATAAGTTCGTATAAATTCAAATCTCTTCAGGGGAGCAGTCCTCTTCGATGAAAAAATTATCCATGACACCAGGGGTTCTGGAGATATCTATAGGGATTGTTTTAGCAATAACCGCCATGTTACCCTTGGTGTAAACTACGTGCGTAGCCAAAGGATCAATAAGACAAGACCTATCTCCAGTCATAGTCAACACAAATTCACCTACCTCTATTCTTCTTAACTCCAGGAGGAAATATGATCTGTGATGGAGATCATCCCAGGGTCTGTCTGGACCAGTCAATGCCTCAATAATCGCCTCATTTGAGGGCTAGAACAGATCTAAATAATTTGTAGTGGTGAGGGAACCTTGAGCTGAAATAATCTCAAGAAATGGATCTAACTCCTGTGTGAGAGTCGGATCGGGGTCGGTCGAAGCTTGTTGGACAATCTTGTATGCAACTTCTACCCTAGACAAGGGAATGGCCATGCCCGAATGCCTTGTTCCTTCCATCTAGGCTGATGGGGAAGGAAGAGTCCAAGGATCCTGAAAGTAAGTCGTTTGGAATGACGACATTTGAAATATTTCATCCCTAGGTTGGTTGGGGGTAGTCGATATATAATTGACATCGATGGAAGGAGGCAGGTAATCAAAAGTACCCATTAATGATGGAAACAAAACAAACCCTACATTGATGGTGTCGGTCTGAGGGTTATCAATCATACGGACTGTGGATGCCCCTGATGAAGGATCAGGATGAAAGAAGGAAAATTGGTCAACAATCATGATTTGGCCCTTGTATGGAAACAACAAGACCCAAAAAATTGTGGCAACCACTGCATGCATTGCATAAGTCCAACTCCTTCCTAACACAAGGTTGTATTCGAGAGGCGCATCGACCACTCCAACTTCGACACACATGGTATTCCCTCCTAACTGCATGGGGAAAAAAGGGATGATTCTATGTTGTCTGAATGAACGACCATCGAAAGAAGTAAGAAAAGTAGGTGACAGAGACAAAATGGATTGGCCAATGGTCTTCCAACATGCCAATGACATCACGCAAGTCGAGGCTCCCTCATCAACCATGGTGAAGAAGATATTCTGAGTAAACTATTTTGTGGTGTAAGCCACTACTATCTAAAATGCAACGTGGTAAGGAAGACGGGGTTTCAAGTTGGTTGGATCGAGAATGATCACTCCCAGATTACAAGTCTCTATAGATCCCAAGGTAGATAATAGAGCCTTTCGTTGTGAAGAGAAGCTCTAGAGGAACTCCAAAGTAGACATAGTGCAAGGGGTTTGTGCCAAATATTCCACCACAGAGTAGTTCTGAGCAGCCCTTGCATTCAGATTATGAAAATATATCTTGAACGCCCCTTTTGGGATGTGTGTCATTGTTCCTCCCACCGTCTTCTCGATCTGGAGAGGAATAGGTGGGTTTGTGGCTTCTTTACCCTTTTCATCAAATTTTGTCATTATGTAATATCATGCCCTGGTCGCTACATAAGCGTCACCTTTCATCATATAAACATTCATGATCGAGGTATTACCAAAAGATGTGGGGGGTCCTTGACTTCCCCCATCTGCGCTCGAAGAAGATGAGGCTTGAGCCTTGTTTTGCCCATGTGGAAATGGGTTCGTCATCAAAGAAAGATGTTGCTATGCCAAAATCTTCTAGGCCTCCAAACGTTGAGGGAACAGGTGAGTCGGGTGGTCTTCTGTGCAAAGGTTACACAGATACTTCAACTTTCTCTTCTCTATGTTTCCCCCACCAGCATTGTTATTAGGATTCTTATCCCCTTTACCCTTCTTATTTCATTGTTTTTTCTTTCCTTCAGGCTATTATTTGGCCTTCGGGTTCATTGAATGCATACTATGTACATCCAATGTTTGGGTAGGGGGGACCAATCGAACCATAGGTCTGGCTAGTTGTTGTCTATTGTATCGAAAATTGTTGCAATTTATTTGACAACAGATTAGTGGAATTTCCTTGTGCTGAACCAACTATACCATCGACATGTGGTACACAATTTTTTCTGGCCTTGTCGAGGATGGACCATGGAGCATCTGGAAAGATCTCATAGAGTAAGCCAGACTGAGGGTAAATCAATTCACGTTTTTTCACTCTCATTATCCTCCTCTGAAAACAATCCCGAAGTTGCAACATCCTTGGATAAAACTTGCACCAAAGACTTCAAGAACCACTCCAGTAAGAAATTCAGTGGGATCTGTACCTTAATAAATCTCTTCCAATGCCACCATTCTCTGATGTGATCTGAGATATGATCAGCCTTAGTCTGCTCAAAGTTGGCCAACAACTCGGTGTTGGCATCGTATATCACGGTTAGTTGGAAATGGTTTAGGAAAACCATCACCAAGTAGCTAAAGTAAGAATACCTTGAGAGGACAAGCTCAATTTACCATTTCATGACACCCCCGATAAGAGTGCATTGAAACAGGTGCAAATGTATGGAGTCATCTCATAGCGCATTTGATGAGCACCACAAGTGGAAATTTGTCACGTGATCACCCGACTCTTCGCCAGGCTTGCCTTCGAATTTTTGAATATCCGAGGGCAACTTAGTCGGCATGGGGGGCCAATGCAAATCATGAGAAATTGGGTCATTCAATAACATTGACAAGTCTAAAAGATGTAACATTTCCATAAATGGTAGTTTGGGTTGGGTACTATGTACAGGAAAAAGGGGACCTAGAGTTTGACTGCCACCAGGTTGCTAGGAAATGTTGGGTTGTTGGCCAGGGTTCTGGTAGACACCGTGGCCTTGACCAGCATATGAAAACTGCATTTGTTGGGATATCATCTGTTGATTCCTGTAATTGGACGACATGGGTTGGGCGGGGATTGCTCCTACATTGTATTCCAAAGATTTTGGAAGGGATTTCCCACAACCAATCTGATGGGCATAGCTACTGATCCTTGCCTGGGGTTCCAATGACCATGGAAGGGGTTTCCCCTGACCAATATCCCTTGAGAGGGAACTGATCCCTGCCAAGGATTCCAAAGTCCTTGTGAGGAGAAAACTCATGTACTTATCCCCTGTGTAGGAATAGTACCCTGCACAGGATTATGTTGTCCAAAACTAGGGTTTCCCCCGGCGGAGATGACAATTGAAGAAAGAGTTATTACCAAATGCGTCGAACAAAGAGAACGACATGGATCACACTGACGTAGTGTAATATGAAGGTCCTAAACTTCCTTCTCCAAAATATGTGTAGTTAGCACTTGGCCCGATGGGATGCTAGAAAGAACCACCGAGTGAGGGGGACATAGGAGGCATATGACCCCCACCGTAAGGGATAGCATTGAAGGGGACTGGAATTCCCCTAGTAGACCCTTGCACATGAGTGTTTGAGCTCCCTGACTCCATACCCATGGTCTGTAAGGTGGAGTAGGTAAGGACGGAATTTGAATCAAATCCGGACATCCCATATGAAAATGGAGGGCTCGTCACACTCAACGTGAACGAAGAAGTGTTCGTTGCCAATGACGGTATCTGACCATTGCTCGAGGTAGAGGGGGTCAATACCATTGTGGTTCGGATAGGTGAAGGTGGTTTGGGAGGAAACATACCCCCTGTAGTAGTAGCCGAAATGGGAGTATGAGGAATCCTGAACGAAGTAGCAACATTTTCTTCCATAGATGCTTGTAAGAGTATCTAATGCTCATAAGGTGTTACCCTCGAAGCGACAAGTTGTACTAAGATTGGCACAAAAAATTTAGTGATTAGAGGGTTTGCTGGCCCGAGATCTTCCTCTCCAAGGTCAGAAACAATAGGTTCCTCCGGATTTGAGGAATCTCCTCTCGGAGCTAGCTCAAGCATAGTTTTCAGCAGCCCGGTCGCTTCGAATGACCCTTGTTGGTCAAGTCTTCACCGTAACTATGGTGGTGGTGGCTCTAATGCAACCGGCGGCAAGCCCTGAAGCCTTCATGACTGGAGGAGCTCTTGATACTCCACTTTGTGAAAATATCAATGACACAGTAGGGATTTAACTAGCGTTTAAAACCAAGCACACACTAGAAAAATTTCTATAAGATAAACCAAGCAAACCACTATCTAGTTGGAAGAACATTTACGTGAGCCAACACTAGAGAAACTTATCAGTGCAAGTGAAACTCGAACACGGAAGAAACCTCTGGGTATACTCTGCAAAGTGTGACCTGACATCTGCCCTAGGTACCCTGGTATACCCATGTAGTCACCTATGTAAGTCCCTAGAATAAAAGCAACTAAGTTTCCATCTCGCAAACAGTCACCAGGCGGGTACAATCGACAGTGGAGTGAACCGCAATGAGCAGGATAACAAGTCTAAAACCTATCATGGGTATCAAAATCAAGTGGGCCATAAGACAACAGAGGATATTGAACGGATTCGAGGTCCACGCAGCTCCATAGGGAAATGCAAGTGATATTATTCCCACGACAGATCCTCAATATGTGTTCCCCACTACGTTTAGTCTAGCTTTGGAGGGGTTATCTCTGTTGCCTTTCCTCATGTGACTCGTGTTTATCCCCTGTGTTAGAGGGGGGTCCCAGATAAATTTCACATCTCTAGACTTTAACACTCCCTAGCTCTAACTCCTATGTTTGTTTAAAATCCTTGAAGAGTTTCCTCTGCAACCTAATTCAAGGCTCTAACCCTAAACTAGTTGGTTGAACCTACAAACATAAAAGTCTAATTAATTTTAGATTTAGCGTTCATTTTAAATGGCTTGTTTAACTCAAAGGATATGGCAGTGAAACTATTTGTGTTTAGGAGAGAATAAAAGAGGAGAAAAAGACGAAACTCTGAAAGCAAAATTACTTCTAGTTAAAAGTAAAGATTTACAACTAACTCTTTGTAACCAACTTTTTCATAACTAACTTTTTCAAGATCTTTAAAAAGAAGACCTAAAACGAAATTTTGCTCGACTACGAGCTACTTAAGTTCTAATAAATCAGTATAGAACTTAAAAAATGAACTCTTTCCCCTATCAAGTAAAATAACTAACTCCAACTACTTTACCAAAACTAAGAATGAAAAATCTTTTTCCTTTTTTTTCGAAAATGCTTCAAATAGGAAAAACTTGAAATAAATATTTTTTTTCTCTTTTCTTTAAATCAAATGAAAGGGGGGAAAAGAAATACAAGACAAGACTAAAATAGACATTTGGCCCATTGTGGATCACACAGAATCACTAAAGACACCAAAAAGGCCGATCAAAAACTCAAAGACTCGCATAAAACCCTTTTAGAAATAAATAAAAGAAACTTAAAAAATACAAGCAAACTGAAATCTAACCCAAGATGTGACTGTAAAAATAGAGACTCTGAACACTGTCAAGAAACACTGACAAGTACAAACCTCAATCAGGAAAGAGGTTGGCTGCCTCTTTTTCAAAAACAATTTCTTAAACCAGGTACGCTATTGTTGTTTCATTAGCCTATGTATGTATGAGGAATGATTAATATACAGGGCGCGTATGTACGCAGGATGAACCATTGTAGGGCATGTACACCTCTGTATTTCCTCAAAAAGGAAATAAAATAGACAGACTGATTGGGTAGGGAGAACTAGTATGGCACCAAAAAGTGACCAGAATCCCTTGAAAGACTCAGAAGACTCAACATAAAGTCGAAAGGTAGAATAACCAATCAGACACCCAAAATCCACTAAAACCCTAGAGGCTTCCCCAGTATGGTCGCCAGTTCTGCTAGTGGGAAAAACCCCCCTATCACTATACTAGGGTTCAAAATGTAGGGAGATAAATTAACTGTCTAAAATTCAACTACTTCTCTAACTACCCCAAACATACCCAAAACGCATACAAGAAAATCAAAGATGAGAGGGATCGGGTAACTATACCTCTACTATGTGTTCGCTGATGATCCCCTCGCGCTTGAAAGATTTTTTTACTGCACGCCTCCTCCCAAGGCTAGCCTGTATTCAAAGATAGAAAAATAGAAATCTGCAAGCATGCAATTCATATACAATTTAGGGTTAGATGTTAGAATGTCAAAACATAAACCATTAAATGCATTCAATACACCATGATTTGGGACATGAAAAATACTTCTTTTATTAATAACTCAATGATTATACATTTACAACCAAAGCCGGCTACTGCTCCATGAACCTGGTCTGGGCTTCTCTTCACCAAGCTCCAAGTGCACCTCTGTATGAATTCTCCTCTCGACCTTCTGATCTCTTCTTGGGAAGTTAATGGGTTTCTGATGGAGGAAGAAGGGCTAATTGGGGAATGCTGAGGCAATTCTCACAAAAGGGTTGCAATTACTTGGGGCAAGGAGGGGATGTGGAATGGGCAGATTTTCATTGTTCTTATGTCTAGATGTGGAATGAGACCCCAACACATCCTTTTATATGACAAAAGGATGGTTATTTGGTTGGGTGACGGGCTTTAGGCGGTGGATTAATTGGGAAACTACCCAATAGCCCGTAATCTCAACGAATTCCTTGCAACTTTTTATTTTTTGCAACTTTTGAAAGTATATGCAGATTGTATTGGTGCAACATGTGTACATACATGGGTTGTAGTGGTACAAAAAGCATATGTACGTGTGAAGTATTGGTGCAGGGTACGTACATATTCAAAAAATGGGATTTTTAGAAGAGCAACTCAGTGATGGCTTGGAAAAAAATGCAAGAGGGCCAAAGGTCAGCTATGCATGTTTAGAGAAATTTAGGGTTATAAAAATAGATCATAGAGATTACATCAAGACAAGAAAAACATAAAAGAATGTAAACAAAGAAGACAGTTTGATAAAAACATCTCAAAGGAATCTTCAATAACACAATATTTACAATCCAAGCCCTCATGCTTACAACTGAAAAATACAGAGCCCTGATCCTAAAAATCCCTCGGCTCTCTATCCTCTGAAAACACCTCTCTTTCACAAAATCTAAACTGATCTATTTATACCAGATCATTCCACAACTGTCAGGAGTGTGATCTGGCCATCCTATTGAAGTATTTACATCTGTGCATCCTTCTATCAGACACGAGCTCAGATCAACATGGGCCTACAGGAAAAACCGTCCATAGGGGTACCTTGGGCTGACAGTTCTTTCTCCATGGCCAGACCCTCCATGCCTTCTATTTATAGAGTTAGTCGAGGTTTCAACCACCACTCCTTTTTCATTAAATTCCTTTTTTCTCGAGATTGCAATGAGGCTTAATGCCTAGGGGGAGGCCAGGTGTTTCTCTTGGATTTTTCATTTTATAATCATGTGAATGTGGGGCTATCAAAGACATTTTTGACCCACACCACGTTTGAGCTCACAATTCACCACCTTATGCTACGTAGCAATTTTACTATACCACAGTTTCGATTACAGGACCTCTCAAGGATTTTAGCGCTCGAGTAAGTTGCTTCCCTGCAATGAAGCGTGTCCATTGATCTGGTCACGTTTCGTGATCTAGGAAGCCCTGCCAATTTAACACTCCCACTAAATTTCATACGCCTGCCAAATTTAGGATTATTCTAACCGTGCTTGGAGATGGAGCTAATTTTGGCGTTGAACAAGAACACTTCTTGGAGGATGATTTGACTTGGTGGCATGATGTCACTATGCTGACATGTCATGAAACGAGAGGTGACATGTGTCGATGCCAGATGGATGCCAAGTGTCAGGACTGATGAGAGCACCACATGTATGAATCGATGATTTCCATGTGATTTGGCACTTCAGAGATTGGGGGCGGTCTTCATGTAGAGATGGAGCTCTGAAGTGAATGATGACAATCAATTTGAGGAGGACACGTGGAAGGGATCTGTTAACTCCGGGAGAAAACTACTTCGGAAGAAAACGAGAGCAGGGAAGCTAAAACTCTCGAAGCCTAGATTCCCGAAGTAAATCATGATTGTTCGATGGAGAAGGACATGTGGCACTTGATATTTAACTTTGGGGCTTCTTCCTAGCCACTAATCTTCGTACAATTTTGACATGCCAAATACACGCGAGTCGTTGATTTGAACTACTCCTGGAATATTCGTTGTTGGAAAAATAAACCTGCCCGTTGCTTGTATTTCAAGCTTGAAATGGGCTTCTTTTGAATGTTGTGTTTGGGCGTTTCTGTGCAGCAAAGGACTTGGTCATCCTGTGACCCTTTGACAACTTCATGTGATAACAATATGAATCCTCCATCCATTTTTCATTTATGTCATTATATCAGTTACAAAAGCTTGGAAAAATGTAACTGAGATTGGAAATATTGTCAGAGTTATGGGGACCTGACATTACCATCAGTCTAGAATGAATTGCCCCATCCTCCTGTCAATTCTCCTTTTTTTCTATATTTTCTCCATCTGAAGGAGAAAAAATAAGCATGTCAAATCTATCTCCTTGATATCTAAATAAGGTCAACACAATCTTACCATTCCCCGAAAAATTTTCTAGATATGAACACTCCAGCCAATATACAATCCTATCATAATATGTGCAATTACCAACATAGGATTGTTTGAAATAATTAAGAGACGAAAAAAATTTATGATGAAAATAAGGTACCGGATTGGTATGGAAAGAATTTTGTAAAAGGATCCTGATGTTATTGGCAGGATCAAGATAACAAGAACTTGTCATGATTTTTATTTGAAGAAGTGTATCATTCTCTTGAAACTTTTCATTGATCTTGAAGGATTCGACATTAACTACTTGATATGAAATAAATGAAACAACCAACATTTTTGAATAATCATCACTGGTAGTGGTGTTTGGTTGATTATAATTTTCAATCTCAAATAATTTACTATGGAAAAAATCAGATCCTTCTTTAAACACAAATTGAGATGAATCAATAGAAGATGCAATTTGAGACTCTTTCAAATCATTTCTTGATTTACCCATGGATAATTGATGTGAATAAGAATTAGTATGTTCATGGGAAGAATTATTCTCCTCTTTATCTTCTATTCGGTAATTTATATTGATTTGTACCTTATTATATAATGTTTAATTCTATCCAAGGTAATATGGAAGACACAATTGCACAACATTAGGATAAAAAATATCAAGTTACAAGGAATAATATTTAGAAGAATTGAGAAGACAAAATGTGTCTCTTGAAATGATTGGCATATAGGTTTTGACTTATATGTTTGTTTCCTTCCCTTGCGTGAACGGATCGGCCCTTATTGTATGCTCTTTTAAAGAGTACGAGATAGTTTCCAAGAGAAAAATTGGTTCATTGTGTAAGGGAAAATGTGAGAGCAAATCACTAGACTAAGATGCTTGATTAATAGTATGAATAATGATGTTGTCTCCAATTAATTGATGTTGAACTGGTTCAAATGAATTAGGTGAAGAGTTATTGATAGCATAATCACAAATATCAGATGCAATTTCTTTCTCTTTTGAAATAGTTGTAGTGTCTTGGATAGTATGACCATTGTCTTTACTTAAAGATTCTTGATCATCAGAAGAAGACATTGATGAAAAATAATTATCAAGAGGGACAATTTCATATTTCAAGTTATCATGTTGCTCCAAAATTAAAGAAGTTGGAAAACAATGTTGTGATTGTACAACTCGTAATTTTTCAAGATCATCATGAAAGTTTAAACCAAACTATGAATGAGTATTAATTCCTAATTTGGATTGGTTAACAATTGATTGATCTTGTTCATCTAAAAGAGAAATGAGATATTGAAACCATTCATCAATAAGAGGAATTTATTTCAAAGGGAATCTGGAACCATGGATGATTTTAAGGATGGAAATTTATTTTAAAATGTAGAAACCTTGGCAAATCTTACTAATACTTCATATGTCAATTATAAATGTTTGGCTATATTTTTGTAAAAATATTCAAATTTCTAAGTATTTTATATATTTTTTATAAATTTTTGGCGATTTTTAAGGTAAAATAATTTTATCCTATAGAATTTGGGTGAATCATTTTGAAAATAGCGAATCTCGTTTTTGGAAAAACCATGGAAAATTAGCCCATGAGCGAAATTTAGCCCCTAAAATCATCCATGTCTGGAACACAAATGTATGAGCCTAATTGAAAAATCTTCTAATGATTCATCATTTTATTTCCTAAGACAATCCAATTCCTCACCTAATTTATCATAATCAAAATTGTTAAAATCAGATAGAAAATCAGTTCCAAACTCAAACCATGAATGAATTGAATTAGCTGGAAAAGATTCAAACCAACATTTAACCCAACCTCCAAAGGTAAGAGAAAGAAATTTGCATACAACATTAGTATCAATCATATTATGTTTTAAACATTTATAAAAAAAAATTAGAAAGATGATCTTCTGTGGATGTGCTCCCTTCTCTGTCGAATGTAAGTTCTGATAAGAGATAAAGTATCTCATTGGGAATGTTAATAGATGGGAGATTAAAAAAACGTTCACATACAGGGATTTGGTAGGGCGCCATTGTTGTAATATGACAATAAAGAATTCATCTCCGAGTTATATTTTCATCTAACTAGCCCTTAAGCATGTGGATGACATCATTGAAGGATAGATAATGAATAAAAAAATAATTATGGGAAAAAACTAAATGATTGAGACAAGTGACTAGAAACATTTAATGATTTAATTTCGCCCTCCTTCTAGCACCATTTTTTGACGGGAGCTCATCAACTAGAAGGGAGAGTCGGGTTTGAGGTTTTCTACAATAACCTAAGTTTTTTGGGGTAACTCGCCTTGACGTGTTTTATGGCTTAGTTAGTCAATGAGGGGACCTAGTCTAAGATTTAGAAAGAATAACTAGCAATTACTTTACGACTACCTACTATGTACATTAATACTAATTTTTCACACCTCTAACTACAAAATTTATAACATGTATAGAGATACAAGATTTCAGGGAAGTCTTGTGGAACTAGAGAGTTTGGAAACATAATTAAATACCAGGAAAAAATTAAAATATGGGAAATTGGTACTAAAACACACTACTAATTTAATTTTGCAATCCAAACTTAAACAAGAATGAATGTAAATTATAATGTTTGGAATTAAATGGAAAAATCATTAAAGTTTTAAAGTTAATCTACATTCACAGAAAATTGAAACAAAACAATAACAAAAAATTACTAACTTATGCTAGCCAGTAATAAAGGGAATTTATGACTTGTGCCTTCTTAAGTAAAACTGCTCCAACAACCTGTATGTCAAGGAAAACCTATGGAAAACAACTGTGAAATATGAAGATCATACAAATATATAAGGAAAGTCGCTTCGATCCGATAATTAACGCATGTTCAATGATACAAGAAGGACAAGTTATTTTTTCTCATACTTTGTCAATATTACAATTACTTATTTGTCAAAAAGAAAATAATTTCCAATCACAAATTTAATCATTGCAAGTATAAAGCATATAAAAAAAATTGATATATTTTAATACCCGCATCACAATAATCACAAATATCTTTTAATTATTGGAACAATAGACTATTGAAGATTATTCAGAGCTAATTAACAATATATTATCGAAATGGACAAAAGATAAGTTTTAATCAATACATTATCAATGCTAGAAGAATATAAATCAACATAATATATATTATAATAAAAAAAAAACCATTTCACTCATAGGGAAAAAGCCATCAAGCAATCTGGAGTTTCACATTCTTCTTAAAAAATAAATAGTGGTCCATTATCCCAATTCCAACCATATTGTTACTACCACATCTATGTCTATTTAAAAAAATATGGATCAATCTATTGGACGTGGTCTTATCGTGTTGGCATTGATGACAAAGAATGTCAATATGATCAATGTTGGACATCGTATTATGGTGTTGGCATTGATGTGAACAAGATCAATATGGTATTATCATTATATGTCTTTGACATCCTAAAGATCATGAGAGATAACATTTTATGTTTCATAGAATACATAGTGTGAGGTACAGAGGAATATGGTATAAACCTAAAGCTCATAAGGGATAGCCTTCTGATTGGATAAAGACAGTGCATAAAGGATCACACTGACACAAATCTCAGAAGGAAAAAGATTAATCGAAGATTAGATGAGATGGCGCATTTAAAGTAACATAGGAGACAAAGTTATGTGGGTGAAGAAATAATTTTGTAAAGGATCGCGTTACAGGAGTCATTCATTCTTAGTTCAGGACAATCCAGGACCGTTAGATCGAGGTGGATCCAGAGGATGGGAGAAATTAAATCTCAACCATCAATATGGACCATTGGATCAAGTAGTGGAGAAAAGAACTTTGACACTTCACCACTTTGGCAATAAATGAAAACAAGTTAGAATCCAAGAAATCCCAAATTCACTAAATAATTCCAATCATCGATCAGGAAGGAGATTCAGATGGTTTCCCAACCATTAGATCAATATTTGATCTAGAATTAAGTGATAACTGTCAATCTGGAATGTAAATGTTGAACCGTCAGATCACACTAAAGGAAAGAAGGTGGTACACTCTAGCACTGACCACTCCAATGAAAAGGATTTTGAATCATGTAAGTTTACCCAAAGGTCAAAGTCCTGAAGTCACAAACTTCCATCGATCGTCGGATAAGAGGAAGAGTAGGGAAATCCTGTCAACTGTTGATCTGGAATGAATAATTAAACTGTTAGATCACACTAAAAGGAAGAAGGTGGTTAACTCTGGAATTGACCTACTCCAACGATAAGAACTCATATAAACCAAGTAATTCAAAAACTCCAAAGCCCCGGAGTTAACAGAAGTTGTCGATCAAGACAAGGAAATATCTATGGTGATAGATCTATTCGTCACTTCAACAATTCGAGAGTATTAGATAGAAGTCTCAAAAGTGTCATATTCATGAAGCAATGAAGACCGTTATATAAATAAGAAACTTCAGGTGAATCTATGACTATTATATCTAGGAGGAAGACATGTGACACATTAGTAGGCCTACATTAGTAGGACCATGTCAGCAATAGATGACAAGTGGATGAATCAAATGGTGACAAGTGGCAAGGTGGATGTGGCACATAAGGATTGTAAAAGTCACAAATTAGGGTGATACATGGCACACACATTAAGGCTTCATGTTAGCATAGATGATTCCAGCATGCCGCGTCGGTCCAGGACTACAACCTCCAGGGATAACCAGTTTCTCCTACCAACATAAATACCTGGAGCGTCGAAGGATGAAGTCGCAAATTGATGTTAGTCACTGATCTAATATCCCCTAGAATATATTTCGATCGTTCAATCAAGTATAATAGAAGGATAGCATAATATGTACTAACAACTGATAACAAGTTGTCACCACAGCTTTATGACTTATTCAATAGGTAAATTGTAACACGTCGGCTTTTGAGCCCTATATTAAATAATGTTTTTTGGTAATATATGAAAGACCAGAGTGCCCAAACAATTGAAAGAAGCCATTTTGCCTAGGAAATGGAATTTTTGATCATTATTAATAATAATTACATCGTTGAATGCTAGAAGGACAAGGACAAGAGTTATAGGGGGCTATGATTCCACAAGACAGGGGATTTGAGGGGCTAATTATTTATTTTATATTTTTTTTACCCATTTTTTTTAGTGGAGAATAACATTTATATGAGCTTATTGGGGGGGAGGCCAAGTGGTTCCTTACTTCTAATAATTACATAAACCCATATTTGGTCTATGGTGTGGATTGCTTATTCTTCACTTATTCACTCATTCATTGTTCATTGTTCACACCTTTCACCTTGTTCTCACTCCACTCATTTATTTCACGCACTCGTCTTTCCTCATTCATGTTTGGCTTGGGAAGGGAAAATGAATTGTTGAAGAGGACTCATCGCTTTGTTGGCTGAAAATACTCTTGGTGTATTCCAGCCATGAATTAAGGCCTGCATGTCTGATATGATTTTGCATGTGTTCAATTTTTCTCACATTTTCCAATCATGAGAGTTCCAACGTGGAGATTCATGACCAGAGGCACTGAATCCCTGGAAGGAGATGGACAGTCTGAGGGACTGTGTGGAAGATAAGGGGGTTCATTCTCTTGGGTTGTGTAGGATGGGTAGAAGATATCTAGTGTACTTTGGATTGTTTTGGGTGAGGAAAATCCTATGAGAGCTTGAGTGTTGACTGGTTTGGAAAGCCGAGTGACACTCTGAAACCGTCCTTCTGAACTCATGGCTCTGGCTTGATGGTGACATTTGTTTTGAGAATTGGAAAACAAATTTCTATGGTTGGGTGGAATGTCCTTGGTGTTCATCTAGTTGGTGATTCGTTTTATGAAAGATAAGTTCTTTTTGTCATGGTTTTATTTACTTGTTTATTTATTCCGCTGTGTAATTATTTGTCTATGAATTTTGTATCCATAGTATGAATTCTTATTGTTTATTGTTGTGTATGACACATGGTTCATTTATTTTATGTTGAAGCATGAATATTGATATATGCATGTGAATACTTCATGCATATTTGTTAATTGAAAGTTATATCAAAAGTCGAAAGAGGTCCAGAAGTGGGCTTGAAGTGGCATAGCCTAGCCTGTGGGTGGATGGGTATGTTACATATTTGTATCAGAGATTCTAGTTGAAACAATGGAGTGGAAATGTTGGACAAGGTATTATGGTTAAGAATAATTGTTTACTTGAAATCTTAAAGCTTAGGAGAGATAGCATTGCAGAGATCGCACAAAAGGCAAAGTGTTGTACAAACATAGATCCATTGTAATGGATCGTAGAATCGTGACCATTCCCTTTTGATTTTGGGAGCAATCACCACCATGGAATAAAGGAGTTATGGATCATTATATTGAAAGGAAGTTCAATGAGGATCTTTAAATAAAGGTGAAACCAGAGGCTGGGAGAGATTAAGTCACATTCGTCAGATTGATCCTATCAATTGTCAATCATTGATCGAGGACAAGAAGAAGATGGAAAACTACGAAACTTCGTCGCTTTAGAAATTTTTGGGAGATAGGTTAAAAGCATGAAAAATTCCAAAGTCGTGAAGTCCCATCGACCGTCTGATATGATAGGAGGCTTAGGTGAAATCTTAGTCATTAGTTAGGGTCCTCCGACATTGACCAATTTGGGAAGTTTAACTCTAGGAGAATCGAACCATTTTAGAATTGTTATAACCTGGAGTCCCAGATCGATGAAGTCCTGAAGTATAGTTGAACATTATATCAAGGGAAGGACTTTAGAAGTAATGTTGAACGTCAGATCTAGCATTGGTGGAAGGATAGTGAAGTTTCAGAACTTTGAAAATTCACCACTCTGACGATTACTAGAGAATGGAAAATCCCCAAAGTACCGAAATAAATAAGGATCATCCAAACCTACGCTTGATTAATTCATGGTCATTGTATCAAGAGTGGAAGGATATGGTAACAAATTTAGTGAGTATCACTCTGGGGGAGTTGAGATACTTGGGAGTTGTAATGTTCTGGAGCCCCGGAGCGCTGAAGTCCCGAATTGACTAAGGTTTTCCATCTCAACGTCCGATTAAGTCATGACCATCAATCTCGTAGAAGCCTTCAGATGGGGAGGGATTTTCCAGTCTATGAGAGATAAAATATCGAATGTTTGATCTTCTAGTAGATTTTTTGGAAGGGATTCTATGAAGTTTAAATCCAAGCGAAATTAGATATTGAAAAGGGAGAATAGTCGAAGGCCGAAGTCCAGAGGACTTGGTCCCAACACCAGTCTCATGAAATGGTAACAGGGATAAATTCAAGGATAAAAATGATCTGGAAGTAACCAATCCCTCATACATTGTGTATGAACAATATCTTGTGTAGAAGAATACAGAGGAAGGCTCTAAATAGTGAATAATCTCGTGGTTTCGAGCCATGGTCACATGGAAAGCGGTTTGAAGGAAGCGCCTGTGCATAATTCAAATTATGTACCATCTAAAGGATAATATGGAAGTGCTATAATATGGAGAATGATAATATATTCTTCATTAATTGAGAAGAAAAAGGACATGTAGCATTGTTTGGAAAAAAAAAATAATATGCTTAATTCTAACAAAATGGTGGCTTGCACATTTTGAAGAATTAAGGGGTGTAAACATATCAGTTCAAAATGTAGATTCAGGAAATGGAATAAGGAGAGGGAGCTTCCATCCATGATAAAGAGGCCAAAGGTCAAAATATAAGTGTTGGTAATGCAAAGACATAATCCAACGGACACCAAACCAGAGGGGAGCAAGAAACATTTATAGAGACTATGAGAATCCTGAAAATAGAAGTGCAAAGTTACAAAGTAGACAATGAGAGACTAATAAGAGAACAAAATTAGATAAATTCTCAAGTGACGCAAAGCTTAAATCAATTGTAGAGGAAAACAAAGAATGGATCAAACTCAAAACATGAGGAAGAAGGAAGATGTCATGACAAAAGAGATGATCACAGAAGAACTGGTTATTTAATAAGTTCTAAAAGAACTCATAGGTATCACTCACCTCCCTAATCAACAAGGAAATTTTATGCATCTGAATATTCCATAAGTATCCCAAAGGTTTCCCCTATTAGGAACCAAAGAAGAAGTCATGAATTAGACATTTTGCAAGGAGATCTGGGGAAGCTTAAGCTGCCATCCTTTGATGGAGAAAGAGAAAGGGAAGTTGATGTTGAGGCATGGTTTCTTGGACTCATTAGGTATTTTCAATTGCATAACTACTCATCAAACCTAGAAGCCATAATTTCCACATACCATTTACATGGGAAATTTGTTATGTACTGGGATCAACTAAAGCAAGTTGAGCACATTAAAGATAATAGGATCACTTGGAAGCAGTTCAAAAAATATTTTCAGAAAGAGTACCTTTTAGAGAACTTTTATGACAAGAAAATGCAGGAGTTATTTGAACTTAGGCTGGGAAGCATGACCATAGCAGAGTATGAAAATAATTTTTTGTGGATGCTAAAGTATGTGGGGTTTATAAAGATGAGAACGTGAAATCATAGAGGTTTTTAAGTGGATTTCCCTCCTTTTATAAAGAGAAGATCCAATATAATGAACCCAGGAATTTGATTGAGACCATCAGGAAGGCTAAGTACCTGTATGAACAAGGAAAGGGAAGACAATACATGCATAAATATTGGAAGGATAAAAAGAAGGAGAAATATGATCAGAGGAGGAAGGGATTCAAACCTCAATAGAAATAGTTCTAATAAAAATCATCAAGACCAGTATGCTAAGGATGAATCCAAGAGAGAACACTCTTTGGGAAAAAGGGAAAGACCACCAATACAATGTTGGGGATGCAGAGAAGATCACCTGTA
Organism: Picea engelmannii; assembly: GCA_009831015.1. NCBI lineage: Eukaryota > Viridiplantae > Streptophyta > Pinopsida > Pinales > Pinaceae > Picea > Picea engelmannii. The sequence goes on from ML784533.1 coordinate 323,549, forward strand.
CAAAGATTTTCCTCATAGAATGGACAAAGTGAATACCATGCACAACATCAAAGAGGCTAGAACAGTAGAAGACATGGGAAGAATTTATGCAGCCTTAGAATATTGACAAGAAGAGCACCAATCCAATATGATTGAGGTGGAAGGTAAGATCATTAATCATCCTATTGTTATTTTAGTTGATTTAGGATAAATTAATTGTTACATTGATCCTAAAATAGTGGATAGATTATGTTTGGAGAAAAGTAATCTTCAAAAAACAAGTTTGGTTCAGCTAGCCACTGGAACCAAAAGGAGAATCCATGATATGGTCAGAGGTTGTTCCATAATTCTTAGTGGTATGAATACTAATGTTGATATAAATATTATACCATTGGGAGCTTATGATATTATAACTGGAATGGATTGGTTGGAGAAGCATCAGTTGTCCTAGATTGTCATAACAAGACATTTACATGTCTTAATGAAGAAGGAAAACAAATCCCTGTGAAAGGAGTTCCAAGACCCATCTCCATAAGGGATATTTCAACCTTACAGTTGAAGAGATGTTTCAGAAAAGGATGTGAATTGTATTCAGCCCACGTGGAGGAGACAAAAAAGACAAAGGGGCTAAGCCTTGAATAATTTCTAGTACTATAAGAATTTGGAGATGTATTCCAAGAAATACCATGGTTGCACCAAAGAGAGAGATATATTTATCTATTGATTTAGTACCATGATTTTCCCTGATATCAAAACACCTTGCAAAATGAGTACACCATAATTAAAAGAATTACAAATGCAGTTGGAATTATTTTTGAAGAAAGGGCACATACATCCAAGTGTTTCACCTCGGGGAGCACCAATACTTTTTTTCAAAAAGAAGGATGGAACTTTAACGCTATGTATTGACCTTCGACAGCTAAATAAATCCATTGTAAATAACAAGTAACCTCTACTCAGAATTGATGACCTCTTTGATCAGCCAAGAGGGGAAAATATATTCTCAAAGATAGACTTGAGATCAGGGTACCATCAGGTAAGAATCAAGGAAGAATACATCAATAAGGCGGCTTTTAGAACCAGGTATGGGCATTATGAATTTGTAGTGGTGCCATTTGGATTGTCCAATGCACCAGTTTTCTTTATGTGCTTAATGAATGGCATATTCAGAAATTATTTGGACAAGTTTGTCATAGTATTCCTATATGAAATACTTGTCTATTATAAGTCATAATAAGATCATGAACATCACCTAAGATTGGTATTGCAAGTGCTAAGGGAACATCGTTTGTATTCCAATCTTATTAAGTGTTATTTTTACCAAGAACATATCCATTGCTTGGGGCATATTATTTCAAAACAAGGTATAGAAGTGGATCTAGATAATATTGAAGCCATTAGAGGATGGCCAAAACCTAGGAATGTTTAAGAAGTTCGATCTTTTATGGAGTTAGTTGGTTACTAAATAATATTTATAGCAAGGTTCTCTAAGATTTCTCATCCCATCACTTCTTTGCAAAAGAATGGAATTAAATTTGAATGGACAATAGAGTGTCAACAGAACTTTAATTTGTTGAAAGTATTAATTACTATTGCACCTGTTTTAAAGATTGTTGACCCAAATGAAAGTTTTATGGTATGTACAGATTCATGAAAGGAAGGACTTGGTGTATTCCTCACTCAAAATGGACATGTCATTGGTTATGAGTCCAGAAATATGAAAGAACATGAGAGGAACTATGCCACACATGACTTGGAACTTGTTGCCATTGTTCACGCATTGAAGATGTGGAGGCGTTATCTCATGGGGAAGAGATTTGATTTAAGAATAGACCACAGTGGTCTGAAATATAATTTTTAACAACCAACATTGAGTGACTGGAAGACGAGATGGTTGGAATTTTTAAGTGAATACGATTTTGACATCAAGCATATCAAAGGAAAATAAAATAAAGTTGTTGATGCACTTAGTAGAAGAGTACATATTATGCATGCTACAATTTTTAGTATGCATCAGTCAAATTTAAAGAGAATAATTTTAAATGTTGTCGTCACAAATCAGCATTACCTACAGGTAAAAAAAATCTTACAACAAGAAAATGTACAACAGAAAATTAAAGAATATGAGATGAAGGAAGATGGATTACTTATGCATAAAATATAATTTATGTTCCTTGTTCCGAAGAACTTAGGAATTTGGTATTAAAGGAAATGCATAATGTTCCATATGTCGGACATCCCGGTTACTAGAAAACAATTGCAGGAGTAAGAAGCCAATTATTTTGGCCAGTAATGAAAAGGGGTGTTGTTGATTACATTTCCATATGTATGGAATGTCAGAGAGTGAAGGTTGAGCAAAGAACCCAATGGGTTTCCTACAACCATTACCCATTCTAGAGAAGAAGTGGGAAGTGGTAACCATTTATTTTATAACTAAATTGTGCAGGACAACAAAACAACATGATTTAATCATGGTAGTGGTTGATAAATTGACAAAGGTTGCTCATTTTGTTCCTGTAAAAATGGCTAATACAAAAACTAATACTACAGAAATTAAAATATGGGAGATTGATAGGTTGTAGGAGATACCTAAGACAATTGTCTCAGACAAAGATACAAAGTTTACTTCAAATTTCTGGAGGGGATTGTTCAAAGGATTTGATACAAGTCTGAAATTTAGCGAAACATACCATCCATAGTCATATGGGAATACAAAGAGAGCCAACCAAGTAATTTAAGACATGTTGAGAATGTATGTGATGGACACTCCAACAAAGTGGGAATATTACTTGCACTTGGTTGAGTTTTCCTATAATAATGGGTATCAAGCTTCATTGAAAATGAGCCCATTTGAAGTGTTGTATGGTAGGAAATGCAATACTCCAGTGAGTTGGGAATGTTATAGCACAAGTTGTAGGTTGGGAAAATACCAACCCAACCACAAAACAAGTGCTACAACTTGGGAATCCTACACCCAATTCCACCTCGATGTAGGTCCCACACTTCAAGGGTGACTAGGTCACTCTAGGGAGGCAATCTCGATCACCCTAGGGGAATTGAGACGGAGATGGAGGGAAGTGGAAACGAATCTCTAATAGGTCAAGTCTATATGGAAAGAAAGGTAGGGAGATATTCATTTCCATTAAAGTAAAGACTACCCCACAAGTATAGTGCTTTTCTGGATGAGTGTACCTACCTGAGACACAAGAAAAGACACTTTGCAACAATATATGTTAGTTAGATGAGAAAGTTAATATTTCTATTCCTAATTTGTAGTAGTAGATAATAGTATGTATCAGAAAATAAATTATACTAGAAGCTACTCAATAAGTGCTAGAAATCAAATAGAAAATACAAGAGAAATTCTAGCTAAACTCAAGATGAAAAGCCAAAATTCTAGCTCAAAAAATAAGGTTGTTGTAAACACTTGTTTGCAGAAAATTGTATCATCCTTATGGCTGTAACATTAAATGTATTACTGAAAGGAAATAATCCACTATAATCCCCCAAAACGTGCACCAGGACAAGGAGAGTAAGTGTGCAAATTTTGAGCAAAAACCAATGGTTGATAAGAGAGTTATTAGAGCAAGTAGGTTAGGGTTTTTTCACCCCTAATGGATGAAGATACAATTTTATAACAGCATAAATAATTATCCCTTATATTAGGATTCCCTAGTGGTTGTGAGTTTCCCAAGGAACAAAGAAAACAATCCACTTTCGAAGAAGTAAAAATGACCGAAATTCAAGTTTCCCAATGAAATAATTTATTTCTCCAATGCAACAAATTAATGACTAGTGCCTTTACTATTGGTTTAATGGAGTCATAAGGATCTTAGAGAAGATACCTTCTTTCATGTGTAATCCCTTTACTTCCCAAGGCAACTTTCTCTAATCTAGGATTTAAGTTAAGAGGGTGTATGCCCTTATACTTCTCTTAGAAAACCCTTGTAAATAAATGAGATGAAGGAAAAAATGGTGAAGAATATAGTGGGGGTGTATGTCCTTATACTTCCCACCTATATCCTATAATAAAAATTCTTGACTTGAATAAAATGATAAAAAGACAGTAAAAACCATACCAAGATCAAGAGAGATGCTAAGACAATCCACCACAAGAGCTAGAAAATAACATTCCAAGTCTAGTGCATAACTTCCTCCATTAACCATTCACAATCATAGACATACACAAGTGCACAAGATCTATAATATCTAAGGAGGCCAAAAATTTCAGACCAAAACCTCTCACAAGAGGAGAGTTATGTTTAAAATGAGATCTTATGATATCTATTTATACAAAATTTAGCTAACATAGCTTGTCAACAAATTAAGGAGTAAAACACAATATTAGGGGTCAAAATATCTAATATTTCCCCCTTAACACAATAATATTAAACAATTCACTTAAAATTTCACTTTTTGCACAAAGTAAGCCCTAATTTAGGAGGACGTCACCCCTTTAGGGGATGTTTTTCCACTTTGAGGAAATCATTGGTGTTGGAGAGGCATGGATGGGACTCCAAAGGACATGTGCCAAGCATATAGGTACTCATATCATGGTTACGACCCTTATCCTCATCAACATTACATGTTTCAAAGAGTGGCACCTAACAACCATGCCCTATCCCCAAAGGTCATGACGTCAAGCTCAAAATTGGGATGCTTTTCCCCTCCTGTGCAAATCGTTTAGCAAGAAATGGGTGGGATAGGTAGTCCAAGTCATCATCGAGACCGTCTAATTAATCTCTCTTTCATCTGGCATGTGTTCCACTAGCATCCAACCTGTTGAATTGTAGCCCCATGGAAGCCCAAGCTAGGCTTGTTCTCCCAAAACTATCCACCGACTAGGCCTTGCAAAGACAAATGAACACACCTTCCAAGGTTATAAAGTCATAAAATCATGATAAATCAATCTAATCAATAAATAATTCATCCAAGCATGTGCATCAAAGATCACCATATCAAACAATTAATAGCTAAAAGACACTATGCGACTTGTCAAGCTTAAGTATGGGAGGGTTGACGAGGTGTCCTATTGGGTAGGTATTGCCCTAGGTCAAAGAGAACTTCCAAGATGTTCCTCTATAAGCCATGTAAATTGGATGAGTTGGTAGGGGTCAAGACTTAATTCGCATAGGGCTCATGACATACAAGGGCTGATAGTGTCTCATTCATGGGTGCCTTTGTGGAGGGTGTGTGGTACCTTCGTCCGCAATGCACTTTTTCCAAGCTCATCATTTTCCTCTTATCTTTATTTATTTATATTTTCTTTCATAATAGCATAAAGAGAGATTGAAGGTCATTTCCTTGGTGTGGTGACTAGGTGGTGGAAATGTCACCCACAAATACCTAATGAAAATTACAAGGTTGGATCGTGATGAGACCACCTTTCTCTTAGTCATGCAACTGAGAGTCAGTTCCCTAGCTTGGTGACCAGATGATGACAATGTCATACCACTAGATATCCATGGAAATGATAGTTCGGCTCATGATGAAACCTCCTATCCTTCAACCTACCTTTCAAGTATTTATTTATTATATTATGGGTCCCCTTTTATTCAAACATAAGCATTTTAGTCCTTTCTTGGGTGATCCCTGGGCGAAGCATATGGAAGGTTTATATGATGATTTAATATTTTACCCAACACCAACCCATCTGTTCCTTTATCCCCTTCTTTCCATATAATGAGGGACAACCCCTTCTTGGGTCAATACACCCTAAAATACCAAGAGATAAGGAAATGGATCGGAATAATGATGGAAAATGGTAAGTATGTCCAGGAACGGTATGATGGCTCATTAAGGGATTTCCTAGGAGAAAACTCATTCCCAAAGAAGACCACATACTAGGGCACAATGTCAGCCACCAAGGTGAAGTAGGGAAAAATACATAATATCCAAGAACATATCATGAAATCTATATAAATCTAAGGTACAACATAATCAAATGGCTTAGGTATTGAAATGATGCTCGCCATAATATTGACTTGTACCTCATGGAGAAAGACCCACTTCCTTCTAGAAGCCAACTGGTGTGGTGGATTCCATCTAAAACTTGTGACCATCTGTGGTGGTCAGTGGGATTTTCATCTATGGAAAGGGTATTGTTGGTCATGTAGTCTCTCGACACTCCATATCTACAACCTGAGGGCCTTGAGACATCATATCCTTAGTTATCCAAAAAATGGGGATAACATATGGCTCCCACTTGGGGGCATGTTCTTGTCATAGAGTGCATGAGAATCATAACATCTCCTGGTATACCTATGCATGCAATTAAAAATCAAATTGTCAAGTGTAGGATGGTATGCTCATCCTTGTTCTAATATGATCATAATCAAAACCAACTAAACTAGTATGATAAATCAAGATGAAAATGAAGGGAATCAAAATGAATTACCTACTTACCTAGGGCACGGTCCCTGAAGAAGTCATGTGACCTAGATGTGATGTCGGAGAAGAGACCAACCTATGGGAAATGACATCTTTCTCTGATCTAATGTTGTCAGATAATACTTTTATTTGTCCAAATTCTTCTTGATGATGTAGGGGCCAAGCCATGAGTTATTGTCTTTTTTTTCATATATGGGCTTTCCTCTTCTTTTGTTCCACATTAGCACAAGACTTCCTTCATTGAAATCGATGCAAGGTGTATCTTTATCATGCGGAAGCTCTATGTGGACTGTATTTTTTATGACTTTTTTATGTTCCCCATCTTCCTTGTTCAAAATTTGGATAGACCCTGGTTCCTTCCCATGGTATTTTGAAAGTTTGTATTTGTATTGATCTGTCCATGGAAGAAGAATGTCTATGGATCCATCCTTCATAAAAAGTAGCTCATATGGATCATACTCAATGGTTTTTGGAAGTACATCATAATCACATTCACTGGCATAATGAGGACCATAAGGATCCATTACGTGTCTATCATCTCTCTCTCGATTGTATAGTATCCAAAAAGTTCCATCCCCCATAGGAATGTATGCATGGCTGAGATCCATGCTAAGGAAATGCTGATACTTAGAGGGGGGTGAATCAGTATCAAGTACAATTTAAAAAAAAATCAACTTATACTTCAACCAGATTATATATTTAATTATATACGATGAGCAATGAACAATAGTATAAGAGTTACACTGATACACCACAATACACCATGCACAATATATGAGAAATAACCAATAGTTATTGTTCAAGGGAAGTAATGACTTCCAAATGTAGCTACAACTTGCAAATAAAAAAGGGAGGGATAAAACTCCAAAAGGAAGATACAATCCTCCAATATCAAGAGAGGGTTTCCCTCTCCATCCTTGCCCCTTCCTTCCACCCAAGAATATATGAGAGACAATAAAACTTTACATTAAATTATCACCATCAACCAACCATTATTCAATTCTTAGAATACTATGATCCTATAGATAATATAACTCAATGTATTCTCTGAAACGCCTCCAAGTTTCACTCCTTGAATCGAATGGTATACCTTATTCAATGGTATACCTTATTCAATTTTTTTTTATTCGGGAGAGAGAACTTGTACAGCATGCCTCGCACTCAATCTTTAACATAATATTATGAAATGTGTACACAGGAAACTAAAACCCGTACTCTTTCCAATGCAATTGGTCTCACTTGATTTGGATTCTCTATGAAGACGTTATGACTATTTTACCCGGAACACCTATTTATTACTAGCTTAGAACACATCACCAAAAGACTTCATCCTCCCTTGAAATTCGGCCTTCTTTTCTTCATATTTCCTCTGAAATTCGACTTATATCTCCTTGTTCATTAACAAAATTGTGTTTGTTGAGAAAGGAATGTATAATGAGATGTATTTATACCCTTTATGTCACTTCCTTTTAACATTAGGGCTGACATGTATTTTTTTCTTCAATTCTCATTGTCATCTTAAAAAATTCATTTCTCCTCAATCGTGAGGATACACGTGGTGTGCCACATACCACCGGAAGTGGAATGAATTATACTATACATCCATGGGTTTTGTACCTTCATGTGTAATTTCCTTCATTTATGTCTACTTGGATCAACTGTTGTGTCCAAAATCCAATGGCTAGGTTTGACATCAATGACTACAACCAATGACTAGGGTTGACATCAATGACAACAATAAATATTCCAACAATATCCCCCTTTGCCATTGATGGAAACACTCATGCTCACCCTGTCATCATGATACCAATTTCTCTCCCTCTTTGACATCATTGGCAAAGGGTGGGGATGCTCCCCTGAGTTCAATGGAATAAGGTGACCTTCTTCTTTGGGGTTGCTCCCCCTAAACATGTGGCACTCAATAATAATTCGTCCTAATTTTTGGTCTTTGGGACTTTTTCTTCCTTGGAATCCTTTTGTGTGGCTTATGTATTCTCTCTCTTCTTCATTTCTAGGATGTATATGTTGTTCAGTCTTCTTGTTTCAGTTGCAACCAATATTCCTGAGTTATTTTCTCTAATTTTACATTTTCGGGAGTCAAACGTAAGAGTGTATCCTAGATCACATATTTTTCTAACACTAAGGATATTATGTTTCATATATTCAACCAATAGGACTTTTCCTGCTTTTACATTTTCACTTACAAGCTTGACAGTTCCTTTTCCAAGTATTTTGGTAGATGAGTCATCTCCAAATGCAACATTTCCACCCTTTTTCATCAAGATGAAATTTTTTCTTTGATCTCCGGTAATATGAGATGAGCACCCATTGTCTATGAACCATTCATTTTCTTCTTTGCATTCTTTAGCGACCAATGTTATTCGGTAGTTTTCATTGTGTGGAATTTCTTTCCTTTTCCATGTTGTAGTTGGTATAGGGACATTTGGCATATGATTATATTCCTTCATCTCTCTGCAATCTCATGCTTTGTGACCAATATTATTGCACTTGTAGCATACAATATTTTGATCCATTAATGGGTCAAATGGATTATAATTTTTTATGTCAGGTCCATGAACATTTCCATATCTAGTATTTGTACCATTCATGTATTTTGTGTAGTTATTCCTTTCATTGATTCTAAAATTGATTTCCTTGTGTCCAAAATTTCCACAAGTATCACAATGTCCAAGAAATAAATTTTGATACCTGGGAGTAAGTGATCTTCTTTGTGGTGTAGTCCAAATGGGTTCATGATATATTTCTTTGTAGTTTCCTTCATCATGATTTCTTTCATACCTGATGGGAGAGGATCTTCTTGATGTCTCATTCCTTTTGAATTATAGTCTTGTATATTGTTGTTCAACTTTCTCTGGAGTGTTGGTTTCATCCTTTCCATCTTCCTTCTCTTGTTTTGTTGTCTTCAAACTGTCATTGTATCCTAGTCATGTCTTTTTGTTTGGAGATATTTGACTGCTAAGGCTCTCATCTAATTTTTCAGTTCTTTTTTCAAACTTCTTCAACTTTTCTATTGTCAATAGTAGCTCCCCTTTTGTGTGATCCAATTCTTCTTTCAATTTCTCATAATATTCTAATTGTTCCTTCAAGCTACCAATGATCTTTTCAAGCTTGTAGTTGTCTTCTTCACAACTACTCAATTTACCTTTTAGTATTATGTTTGTGTTTCTAAGCTTTTTATTTTCAATTTCAACATGCTTCAACTTTTCAAGATTCTCATATTCTTGTTCACTGTCTACGTTGTCTTTGAATCCCCAAAAGGAATGAAGGTTGGTTTCTTCATCTGAATCTTCTTCATAAATGATTTCTTCTTCTTTAGAACTCTTGTGATCATCATCCTGGGTTTCTTGGGTTATGAAGAGAACTTATCCTCCATCATTGTTTTCTTCATCACTCTCATATGAGGAGATGTCATCATCCTTGGAGTAGAAGCTCTATTTATTGTTTAGGATTATCTTTTTATAGTAGCAGTTTTCAACAATATGTCATATTCTACCACAGTTAAATCATTTGAGAGGAGACTTACCTTTGTATCTTCCATCTCCCTTCTAGAACCTTTTTACGAAATTTTCTATTTCTTCATCAAGGTCGTTATCCTTCTCTTTTTTCTTCTTTATGGATTTAAAGGATACTTCATTGTTTGGCTGGTCACTCTCTGTACCTAGTCATCCATTTTCATTTTGGTCAAGTACCTAGTTTCTTCAATGGCATAGACCTTAGCATCATACTTCAAGATAAATTGTCTCAACACTTTTTGTAAAACCAAGGATTCATTGAGATGTTCACCTAATCCTATGATAGCATTAAAAAATTCATCAACTCTAAGAAAATAGGTTGCAATATCTTCCTTTTCATCCATCTTCAAATTTTCAAATTCTGCTCTATGTCATTGAAGCTTGACCTACTTAACTTTTGGATCACCTTCATAGATACTCTTGAGTTTGTCCCATACCTTTTTAGAAGTGTTGCATCCCATCACTTTGTTGGAAATGGTTGGTGCCAATGATCCTAGAATAACATGTCTAGATTTTGAATTACAACTCATAAGCTTCTTCTCATTTGGATCGGTTGGAGCATTCTTTGGGATTACATAGCCATTTACAACTGAGTACCAAATGTCTACTCCCAAAGTTGTTAGGTAATTTTTCACTCTATCACTCCAGTATGCATAATTTCTTTCATCAAATCGTTGAATCCCATTTGGAACCTGATCATGGTCATCCATCTCTACTCAAGATTTTCCTTCCAGTGGTTAAATTGTTTTGAAGGCAACCATCTTTGATACCAATTGATGATACTGAGGGGGGGTGAATCACTATCAAGTACAATTTAAAAAAAAATTCAAATTATACTTCAACCAAATTATATATTCAATTATATCCAATGATAAATGAACAATATTAGAAGAGTTACACCAATACACCACAATACCCCATGCACAATATATGAGAAATAACCAATAGTTATTGTTCAAGGGAAGTAATGACTTCTAAAGGTAGCTACAACTTCCAAATATAAAGGGAGGGATAAAGCTCCAAAAGGAAGATAAATCCTCTAATATCAAGAGAGGGTTGACCTCTCCATCCTTTCCCCTTCCTTCCACCCAATAATATATGAGAGATAATAAAAATTTACATTAAATTATCACCATCAACCAACCATCACATAGAACCTAATAATGCTTCCTGAGACTTATTCAACTTATGAAATTCTTCACTTCTTAGAATAATCTGATCCTGTAGATAATATAACTCAATGTATTCTCTAAAAATCCTCCAAGGTTCACTCCTTGAATCCTCCAAGAAAAGGAGTTATAGAGAAAATGGTAGACCTTATTCAATTCTAGTTTATTCAAGAGAGTAAACTTGTACATCATTCCCTGCACTCAATATTTAACATAAGATTCTGAAATTCGTACATATGAAACTACAACTCATACTCTTTCCAATGCAATTGGTTTCACTTAATTTGGATTATCTATGAAGACGTTATGAATTTTTTACCCGGAACACCTATTTATGACTAGCTTATAACACATCACCAAAAGACTTCATCCTCCTTTGGAATTTGGCCTTCTTTACTTCAGATTTCCTCTGAAATTCAACTTATATTTCCTTTTTCATTAAAAAACTTGTGTGTGTTGAGAAATTAATGTATAATGAGATGTATTTATACCCTTTATGTCACTTCCTTTTAACATTAGGGATGACATGTAGTTCAATTCACATTGTCATCTTCAAAAATTCATTTCTCCTCAATCGTGAGGACCTGCATGTGTAATTTCCTTCATGTCTATCTACTTCAATCAATTGTTGGGTACAAAATCCAATGGCTAGGGTTGACATCAATGACTACAACCAATGACTAGGGTTGACATCAATGACAACAAGCAATCTTCAAATAGGAAACCCCTAAGAGGACTAGAACAACTCCTAGATAAAAGCATCCCCCAACCATATGGAACACCAATCACTACTATGTACATGATAATGTTGATATGTGGAAATTCAAATAGGAAAAAATAAACCTCTTCCCATACTCTCAATACTTTAACTCTTCTTGAATCAATACCACAAACATTGTCATAAGGCCGGGTTGTCATCAAACCAAAATGTTTCATTACCTTCAAAGTTATGAGATTTTCTGATGCCCCTCAATCAAGCATATAATTGTTCAAGTGGAGGCCATTCATGCCTAATGATAGATATAAAGGAGGGTTATTTTCCCTTGGCCGATCAAGATACATAGTGTTTAACATGATGGGAGGATCCTCCTTCTCCGTTGGCACCTGTAAGATTTTTAAAATTTCCCTTTCTATAGAAGGGATATTACATATCTCCATCACTAGGACTGTCATAGTCAGTTTTCCAAACATGTTCACAAAATATATATTCAACTGAATTTCATCTACAGGAATTGTCTTAGGAAGCAACTCACATACCAGCGGTGGAGGTGGTGGATCCACCTTTTCTGCTGGTGCAAGAGGAGTATCAGGTTGTGACGGAGGAGCAAAAGCATTTTTTCTTCTGTAAACTAGAATTTCCCTCCTCCTTAATTCCTTCTTATGATCATTTGTTAGTTTATTGAAGGTTTGTATTCTCCCCTCTCCTTATACTATTCTTCTAGCTTCATTGATTTGTTCTTGAGTAACATGTTCATTGTTGAGATTTCAAATCATGAAGTTTATATCATCAGGATAATCTTCATATTTTCGGGAGAATTCATCTTCCCTATGGGGTTCTTGTCATGGGATACACCAACCTTCTATATTAACTATCCCAACAAGTTTCAAATTATATGGGGCCTTTTTCTTTTTTTGAGGTCTTGGCTTCCAACCCGTGGCATCTCTCTATTGTCTAGCAAACCGAGGTCTGGCAGCAGGCTGATTTCCTTCCAATCTAATAGTAATCATATGGTTCATAAGATGATTATGCACCTGAACAAACTGAGTATTCATTTGGTCTATCTTTTGAGTCAGGAGAGCAACCAGATCAGGGACACTGTTGTTGGAAACCTTCTTCCTTGATTCTCTCTTGTTACGAGGATACTAAAAAGGTTTTATTTTTGAATCAAGGAGATTCTCTTCAATTTCGATATTGAATTATTTATATTCTTCCATTGACATGGGATTTTTATCTTTAATAATGTATCAAAACTTCCCTTCAAAGGAATTCATGTAAAGGAGACGAACTGATGATGTTGTGGGATGGTAATCTGTTGTAATTTGATTTTACAACCTGTCAAATTTTGAAATGAATTCCCTTATCATTTCATTCTCCTTTTTATTTATTTGATTGAATTGAGGTGCAAGTGTCCCACCATCTTATTTTCTTGACCATCTAATTTTAAATAAGGTGGAAAAGGAATCATAGGTTATGATTTGATTATTAGGGCATCCCTTAAACCAATCAATAAGTTCTTCAGTCAGTGATGAAGTGAAAATTTTCATGGCCACCTCTTCATGATCAATACCTACATTGTCCATATCCTGTCCCATGACACAAATGTGGTGTTTGAAAATTATCATATTGTTTCCCGAGAAATTTGGTAACAACTTGTTGACATTTGTTAGCATTTGGTTAGAGTAAACTTGGATATTGGCCATGTTAAGGGGTTTGTAGAGGTCTCTTTCCCAAGGGCGAGCCATTGGAGCAAAGGGAAGGTATTTATGGAAAAGGTTTTTAAGAATGGGAGACTTGAGAGGAGGCCTTATTTGGTAAAACTTAGAAGGATTGAATTTCTCAAGGGGAAAAGGTTTGGAGAAAGGAGGGCTCTAGGAAGGTGGGATCACTAGATGAGATTCAAGATGATCTCCTCAAGGAGGGTGGAAAGGGAATGTCCCTTGGGTGGAGTCACTAGGAATCTTAGGGAAATTATTTGGGATAGCTTACCAAGGTTTCATTAGGGTATGAAGAGGATTCAAAATCCTTCTCGGAAACAATGCCAAAATGTTATAGTGAAAGTTGTAGGTTCAGAAAATCCTGACCCAACCACAGAACAAGTGCTACAACTTGAGAATCCTACACCCAATTTCACCTCGATGTAGGTCCCGCACTTCAAGGGTGATTAGGTCACTTTAGGGAGGCAATGCCAATGACCTAGGGGGATTGATATGGATATGGAGGGAAGTGGAAAATAATCCCCTAGAGGTCAATTCTATATGGAAATAAAGGTAGAAAAATATTCCTTTCAAGTCAAGTGATAACGTCCCCATGGGTATAGTGCTTTTTCGAATGAGTGTACCTACTCAAGACAAAAGAAAAAACACTTTGAAACAGTATATGATAGTTGGATCAGAAAGTTAAGGTTTTTTTCCCCAATTTTTAGTAGTAGATAACAGTGTATATCAGAAAATAAATGATACTAGAATCTACCCAATAAGTTCTATAAATCAAATATAAAATACAAGAGAAGACTAGCTAAACTCAAGATGAAAATCCAAAATTCTAGCACAAAAGATAAGGTTGTTGTAAACACTTGTCTGCAACAAATTATATCATCCTTATGGATGTAACATTCAATGTAATACAGAAAGGAAATCAGCCACTAGAATGCCCTCAAATGTTTCCAAAAAGTTCACTAGGACAAGGAGAGTAAGTGTGCAAATTTTGAGCAAAAGTCAACGGTTGATAAGAGAGTTATTAGCGCAAGTAGGTTAGGGTTTATGCATCCCTAATATCTGGAGACACAATTTTTTAATAGAAGAAATAAGTAGCCCTTATGTGACGACTCCCTAGTGACTATGAGGTTCCCAAGGCACAAAGAAAACAATCCACTTCGAAAGAAGTAAAAATGACCAAAATTCACATTTCCCAATGCAATAATTTATTTCTCCAATGCAACAAATTAATGACTAGTGCCTTTACTATTGGGTTAATGGAGTAAAAAGGATCTTATAGAAGATAACTCCTTGGGGGTGTAAGAACTTTTACTTCCCAAGGCAATTGTTTCTAAGATAGTGTTTAAGCTAAGAGGTTGTATGCCCTTATACTTCTCTTAGCAAACCCTTGTAAATAAATGAGATGAAGAAAAAATGGTGAAGACTATGGTGGGGGTGTATGCCCTTATACTTCCCACCTAGATCCTAGCATAAAAATACTTGACTTGAATAAAATGATAGCAAGAGAGTAAAAACCATACAAAGATCAAGAGAGATGCTAAGACAATCCACCACAAGAGCTAGAAAATAACCTTCCAAGGCTAGCACATCACTTCTTCCATTAACCATTCACAACCATAGCCATACAAAAGTACACAAGAGATAAGAGAGCTAAGGAAGCCAAAACTTTCATACCAAAACCTATCGCAAGAGGAGAGTTATGTTTAAAATGAGATCTTATGATATCTATTTATACAAAATTTAGCTAACATAGTTGTCCACAAATTAAGGAGTAAAACACAAGATTAGGGGTCAAAAACCATAATATTTCCCCCTTAACACAATACTATTAACAAATTCACTTATAATTTCACTTTTTGCACAAATTAAACCCTAATTTAGGAGGATGTCACCCCTTTAGGGGATGTTTTTCCACATTGAGGAAATCGTTGGCATTAGATAAGCATGGATGGGACTCCAAAGGCCATGTGTCAAGAATCTAGGCACTCATATCATTGTGAAGACCCTTCTCCTCATAAAACTTCCATGTTTCAAAGAGTGGCACCTCAACACCATGTCCTAGCCCCCAAGGTCATGACATCAAGCTCAAAAGAGGGACATTTTTCCCCTCCCATGCAAATCATTTGGCAAGCAATGGGTGGGATAGGTCATCGAAGTCATCATCAAGGCCATCCAAGTCATCTCTCTCTCATCTGGCATGTGGGCCCCTAACATCCAACCTGTGGGCTTGTATCCCCATGGAATCCCAAGCTAGGCTTGTTCTCCAAAAAAATTCCACCAGTTAGGTCCTACAAAGACAAATGAACACAACCTCCAAGGATATCAAGTCATAACATCATGATAAGTTAATCCAATCAATAAATACGCTATCCAAGAATGTGCATCAAATATAACCATATCAAACAATTAACAACTCAAAGACACTATGAAACTTGTCAATCTTAAGTATGGGAGGGTTGACGAGGTGTCCTATTGGGTAGGTCTTTCCCTAGGTCAAGGAGAACTTCCAAGATGTTCCTCTCTAAGCCATGTAAAGTGGATAAGGTGGTAGGGTTCAAGACTCAATGGGAATAGGGATCATGGCATACAAAGGGTCGTAGTGTCTCATTCATGGTTTCCTTTGTAGAGGGTGTGTGGTACCTTTGTCCACAATGCACTTTTTCCAATCCCATGATTTTCCTTTTATCTTTATTTCTTTATATTTTCTTTAATAATAGAATAAGGAGAGATTAAAGGTCACTGCCCTAGCGTGGTGACCAGGTGGTGTCAATGTCACCCACAAACACCTAATGGAAATGAGAAGGATGGTTCATGATGATATCCCATTTATCTTAGCCATGCAACTAAGATTCATTTCCCTGGCTTGATGACAAGATGATGACAATGTCATACCACTAGATATCCATGGATGTGATAGATCGACTCGTGATGAGACCTCCTATCCTTCAACCTACCTTTCAAGAATTTATTTATTATATTGTGGGTCCCCTTTTATTCAAAGATAAGTGTTTCATTTATTTCTTGGGTGATCCCTGGGTGAAACATATGGAAGGTTTATATGAGGATTTTATCTTTTACCCAACACCAACCCCTTTGGGCCTTTATCCCCTTCTTCCCATAGAATGAGAGACAACCCCTTCTTGGGTCAATACACCCTAAAATCCCAAGAGATAAGAAAATGGAGGGGAATAATGATGGAAAATGGTAAGTATGGTCGGGAATGGTATGATGGCTCATTAAGGGATTTCCCAGTAGAAAACCCATTCCTAAAGAAGACCACTTACTAGGGCACAATGTCAACCACCAAGGTGAAGCAGGTAAAAAGGCATAATGTCCAAGCTCATATCATGAAATCTAGTGTAATCTAAGATACAACATAATCAAATGGCTTAGATATTGAAATGATGCTCACCGTAATACTGAATTGTACCTCATGGAGCAAGGCCCACTGCCTTCCACAAGCCAACTAGTCTGGTGGATTCCATCTATAAACTTGTGACCATATATGATGATGAGTGGGTTTTCCATTTGTGCAAAGGGTATTGTTGGTCATGTAGTCTCTCGGCACTCCATATCTGCAACCTGAGGGCCTTGATACAACATCTCCTTAGTTATCCACAAAATGGGGATAATAGGGACAACCCAATAGACAAAGTGGTACCTGGGCCAGAATTTCTCAAGGATATGGAAGACCAGATGGTTAGAATTAAGCATAATTTAGAGGCAGCTCAAGATAGACATAAAATTTATGTAGATAAGAACATGATAGTTAGAGAATTTAAAGTGGGGGATCATGTTCTTTTAAAAGTGAATCCCAAGAAGAGATATTTGAAGTTGGGTAGTTGCACAAAGATAATAGCCAGATTCGGTGGTCCATTTGAGATATTGGACAAAATATGACTAGTTGCATACATGATTGTATTGCCTGCGTACATGAATGTGCATAATGTATTTCATGTCTCTTTGTTAGAAAATTATGTACATGATCCTAACCATTTTATTGATTGGAATTTGATTTAGGTAGAGACAGAGGGAGACTTCCAGGTCCAACCAATGTGAATATTGGACAAAAATGTCAAAATGATCTGGAATCGAGTTATAGAGCTGGTAAAAGTCCAGTGGACCTGCTACAGTCCTAAAGATGATAGATGCTACTTGGTAGCATGAATATTCCATACAGTCAGAGTACCCACAACGTTTTGAATAAATTTTGAAATTTTGTTTATGTTTTGTATATACACTCAGGACAATGCCAAAATAAGGGGGAGAGTATGTAACACCCTAGGTTTTGAGCCCCTTATTAAATAATGTATTCTGGTAATCTATGAAATGCCATAGTTCCCAAACAATGAAAAGAGGCCAGTGTTCCTAGGAAATGCAATGTTTTATAATTATTAATAATAAATACATCACTGGTTGCTAAACAAAAAAGGACAAGAGTTATAGGGGGATATGATTTCACAAGAGAGGGGGTTTGAGGGGATAACTATTTATTTTATATTTTATTTACCCATTTTTGTTTTAATAGAGAATAACAGTTACATGAGCTTCTTTGAGGGAAGGACAAGTGGTTCCTTAATTCCAAGAATTACATAAACCCATCATTGGTATTTGGTGGGGGTTTCTTATTATTCACTCATTCACTCATTCATTGTTCATTGTTCACACCTTTCACCCTATTCTCTCTCCACTCATTTCTTTCACCCACTCATCTTTCCTCATTTGTGTTTGGCGTGGGAAGGGAAAACAAATTGTTGAAGAGGATCCATGGTTTTGTTTGATGAAAAAACTGCTGGTGTATTCCAACCATGAATTAAGGCATGCATGTCTCTGATGCTTTGCCCTGTGTTCAGTTTTTCTCGCAGTTGCGAATCCTGAGAGTCCCAGCATGGATATTCTTGATCATATGCACTTGAGCCATGGAAGGATATGGACAGTCTGAGAGACTACGTGGTAGATAAGGGGGTCCATTCTCTTGGGTTGTGTAGGATAGGTAGAAGAGAGATGGTGTACTTTGGATTGTTGTGGGTGATGAAAATACTGTGACATCTTGAGTGTTGATCGGCTTGGGAATTCGAGTGACACTATGGAATCATCCTTGTGGATTTATGGCCTTGGCTTGGTGGTGACATTGTTCTTGAGATTTGGAACAATGGTGTCTATGATTGGGTGGAATGTCCTTGGTCTGTAGCCAGTTGGTGATTCATTTTATGAAAGATAAGTTCTTTCTATCATGGTTTTATTCACTTATGTATTTATTTTGTTGTGTATTTATTTATCTATGAATTTTGTATCCATAGTATGCATGCTTGATGGTTATTATTGTGTATGGAAAATGGTTCATTTATTTTATGTTGAAGCATGAATCTTGATTTATGCATGTGAATGCTTCATGCATCTTTGTTAATTAAAAGTTAGATCAAAAGTCAAAAGAAGTTGTTAGGGTCCTAACCCGCACATTGGTAGAACAATATATTCGGATGTAATAAATGTCAATATTAATAAGTCCTTTCAATAAAATATAATAAGGCAGATGTAAGAAGACCTAATACAAGCTTTCGCTTCTAGAAGGTTCTTCCTCCAGATGCTTCTTTTTATTATAAATAGGAGTCGAGTGTATGAGAACCCTAGCTTGGATATTACTGTAATAGAGCTTTTCTCAACTAGAGGTTTCCCCCTCGAAGAGGCCTATGAACATTTTTTCATATTCAAAGTGATATTTCTGTTATTATTCTCATATTGTTTCAGTGTTATTGTGGTGAATGTTCTGGTTATATTGTTGTTATTCTACCATTACTAGCATTTTATTTATGTTCTACATACATTTTATATCTGGTATATTACAAGTGGTATCAGATCACTTTCCTCGGTAGAAAGTGTGGGTTAAATTTTTTTTCAAGCTAGAGATGTATTCTGGCGTCTTTAAGCCACAAAGATCTGTCCCTACATGCATAAACCCATGGTTGAGGGATTCATACACACAGGAAATACAAGTGGTACTTAAGCACACATCTGTTGGACACCCTTGTAACCCCTGTTGGTACCCCTTCGAGTGGTAGCGCATCAGACAACACCTGTGTACAGATCGACCTAGATTACCTAAATCCCTCTTTAGATAAACTGATTGGCCACCTGACTGTTATAGTGTCACTGAGAACAACACTCGGGAAGATACTCTATAGTACCTGGGTAGTTGATTAATACGGCTAAGGGTACAGTCTATCCTCCTTAGTTATTCCCCCTGATATATTGGGCCGAGTACTATTGTTAGACCCCACATGTATATCAGAGAGCTATAGCATAGGGAAAACCCTTGTCTGTAGAACCCTTGAATACCTAACCCTTGGGGATAGAAACATAAACAAATTAAAACAGACAAGATCTATTACCGCGCAACTATGTTTAGGTTGCCAAGTAAATACACATTTATTTTTGGTTAAGAATTTGGGCATTTCCTCTCTGCATTATTCTTTAGATCAGAGTATAACATTTCCTCTCTGTAGTATTCTTTGAGACCTATTCCTTTGGATTCATCTCTTCTCCCTTATCACATTCATCCATATCATTTTTTGGAAAAAAAATTGACCCCACCCACCCTTTTCAGTTCCCCCATCCTCATGGGCCATACCCGTAGCCAAGACTTGGAATATCTCTTCAACACCTTGCAATATGGTCTCATCGAGACCCAACAAGAAGTGAAAAAACTTAGTTCCAATGTTGCTTCCATCAATACAACCATGCAGTCCTCAATGGAGGAAATCAAGCAAGACCTCAACACCCATCTTGAATCAGTATTTTCGGCACTCTACACCAAACTGCATATCTCTAAAGATAACCCTTCCTCTTCCTCACCTCCACATACTGAAGGTGATCATTCCTCTCATTCCCATAACTTTCAGAACCATCACTTTCAATGTGATCTACTCCTTCCATGGGTGGATGTGACCAAATTTGATGGCTCGGACCCTACTGGCTAGCTAACCCAAATGGAACATTATTTCTCTTTATACAGCATTACAGATGACTTGGCCAAACTCCGGTATGGTGTTATCCATCTAGATCAAGAACGTTGGCAATGGTGGCAATGGAGAAAAACTTCTCGTCAAGGGTATATTGCTTGGACACACTTTGTGACAGAGATTTATGAATGCTTTGACACTGACACCAACCACTTGGGCCATTTGACAAAGTTGAAACAATTAGGAATAGTGCAAGACTTTATAGTTTCCTTTGAGCGCCTAGCTTTTAGAACAAAGGGCATGTCTGATGCCTTTTTCCGAGAGTGTTTTATCAGCGGCCTCAAGGATGAGATTTGGGCCCATGTCCTCATGGCTTAGCCTCAGAGTTGTATCTTCTCAAAACCAAAAACCCTCCTTTATCCCTCACCCTAAACCAGTAAATCCCACTACTCCCTCTACTCCACTAAAGATCCAAAAATTGACCAGGGCTGAAATGGATGAATGCCAACTCAAAGGCCTTTGTTATAACCGTGATGACAAATATTTTCGGGGCCACAAGTGTAAAGAAAAAAATATTTTTATGGCCATCTCTGAGGATATTTCAGAAGAGGATGTAGAAACTCCCTTTGTGTCTGAGTCACCTGAATCCACTAACATAACCCCTCCCTCAAAACCTCCCGAAGTAGAACCAATCATTTCCCTCAATGCTCTCACTGGCTTCTCCGCTCCCCAAACCCTCAAGTTAATCGGTTACATCAAGCATCGGAAGGTCATCATTCTGGTTGATAGTGGCAGTACCCATAATTTTATTCATTGCCGCATTGCCCAAGAAACTCATTGCTACATCCATGCCGTCAATAATTTCCAAATCATGATTCCCAATTGTGGTTCCATGAAATGTGGAGGGCGTTGTGAAAATGTGTGTCTCCAAATTGGTGACTACCACCTGAAATCTCATATGTTTGCTATCGACATGGGAAGTTGTGACATTGTGTTGGGTGAAGACTGGCTAAGGACTTTGGGTCCCATTATCATGGATTTTAAGGAATTAACCATGCAATTCAACCAGGAGGTCCACCAATATAAATTCCAAGGCATCACTGCTAGTTCAGCTGAAATCATTAGTTCCCATTGCATGGAAAAGATGCTCAAAAAAGGTCATTCTGGTGTTATTGCCCAATTCCATGCCATACAAGCAACAGAGACACCCTCAGTCCCGCAAGACCTCCAAGCCATCCTTTCTAAACATCAATTGGTTTTTTCCACTCCCCAAGGAATCCCTCCATCCCATGGTGTTCATGATCATTTCATTCCTCTTGTACCCGAAATCCTTCCTCCCAATATCCATCTCTATCGTCACCCCTTTTCCCAAAAAAATGAAATTGAGAAAATGGTCCAGGAACTCCTTAATGCAGGCATTATCCTTCCTAGTACCAGCCCCTACTCTTCTCCTGTGGTCATGGTATTGAAGAAAGAAGGTTCTTGGTGAATGTTTCCTGACTTTTGTGCCCTCAACAAACTTACCATCAAAGACAAATTACCCATTCCTGTCATCGATGACCTCCTGGATGAATTGAGTGGCACCCAATTCTTCACTAAACTTGATCTTTATTCGGGCTACTACCATATACGTATGAAAGAGGCAGACATTCCCAAGACTTCCTTTCGAATGCATGAGGACCACTATGAGTTTTTGGTCATGCCCTTTGGCTTCTGTAATGCCCCCTCCACCTTCCAAAGCCTCATGACTCATGTATTCCGTCCTTTTCTCCGCCATTTTGTCTTAGTTTTCTTTGATGATATCCTCATCTATAGAAAAACATGGAAAGACCATCTTTCTCATGTGGATTGAGTTCTCCATCTACTCTCTCAGCATCAACTTTTCCTGAAACAATCTAAATGTGCTTTTGGCGCCTCAGAAGTAGAATACTTGGGTGATTTGGTTGGCAAAGATGGTGTCAGGGTGGATCCTAAAAAGATTGAAGCTATGCAAGACTGGCCTCACCCAAAGACTCTTAAGAGCCTATGTGGATTTCTGGGCTTAACAACGTATTATCGCAAGTTTCTTAAGAATTATGGGAAGATTTCAGCACCTCTCACTGCTCTCCTCAAAAAGAACTTTTTCACTTGGACTCTAGCCGTTGCTCAAGATTTTCAAACCTTGAAGATGGCCATGTGCACCACTCCAGTCCTCTCCCTTCTTGATTTCACAAATACCTTTGTGTTGGAATGCGATGCCTTAGGGAAAGGAATTGGTGTTGTCCTGATGCAAGAGGGTCGACCTTTGGCCTTTACCAACAAGAAACTATCTGAAATAAATCTAGGAAAATCCATCTATGAAAAGGAAATGTTGGCTAATTTGCATGTCATTGATCTGTGGCTCCATTATCTATTGGGGAAACATTTCCAAATTAATACAAACCATCAAAGCCTCAAGTATTTTTTGGAACAACACATGTCCTCCCCAAAACAACAAAAATGGATGACTAAACTCTTTGGATATGATTATGAGATCATTTACAGGAAAGGAAAAGACAATGTGGTTGCATATGCACTTTCCTACAAATTTGAAGATGAAGGATCCCTTTTTACTCTTTCATTCATTGTACCAGATCAGCTCCAAGCCGTTCGCTAGGAATGGCTACAAGATCCCAAATGTTCGCAGTTGATCCAAAAATTGCAGTCCAATGCTCCAGCTTCCCCAAGGTACTCTTGGCAACATGATGAACTTTGATACAAAGGTCGTTTGTATTTAAGTAAAAAATCCAAGATTAAATCCATGGTACTTTCTGAGCTTCATACTACACCCACACCAGGGCACTCTGGGTTCACCAAAATCTATGACAGGGTCAAACATTCCTTTTTATGGGATGGTGTGAAACAAGGAATTCGTAATTTTGTAGTTGAATGTGATGTGTGTCAATGCAACAAGGGAGAAACAGTCAAATCTCTGGGCACACTACAACCTCTCCCTATTCCACCTGCTATTTGGAAGGACATCTCTATGGATTTTATTACCGGCTTACCCAAATCGGGAAATAAATCTGTCATCATGGTGGTTGTTGATCACCTTTCCAAGTATGCTCATTTCTTCACCCTTCAACACCCATTTACAACATCCATGGTGGCTCAAATTTTCATGGATCAAGTCTTCAAGATTCATGGCATTCCACACTCTATTGTTTCTGATCACGACCCAACTTTCACAAGCAATTTTTGTCAAGAACTGTTCAAGATACAAGGCACCGAATTGCATCTCATCAAATCTTATCATCCCCAGACTGATGGCCAAACAGAAGTTGTCAACAAGTGTTTGGAAACATATTTGAGGTGTTTTGCCTCAGAAAATCCAAATCATTGGGCTCAATGGTTACCCCTATTTGAATGGTGGTACAACACTTCATACCATACAACTACACGCATGACTCATTTTGAAGCGGTATATGGACATAAGCCACCTTCAGTTCTCTCATACTTATTGGGTGCCTCGAAGTCCAGGTAGTTGACCTAACACTTACAACTCGAGAGGCTATTCTCCATACCCTCAAAGAGAATATGGTCATGGCACATAATTGCATGAAGCAACAAGTAGATCAAGGTCGCTATGAACGTCAATTTGTAGAAGGGGATCAGGTGTTTCTTTGAATGCAAACTTACAAGCAAACTTCCCTCAAGGCCAAGCATTATCAAAAGCTAGTGCCCAAATTTTATGGTCCTTATACCATTCTCAAGCGTGTGGGACAAGTAGCCTATTAGTTAGATTTTCCCAACCATTTGAAGCTACATCTTGTTTTTCATGTTTCATGCTTAAAGAAGGTGATTGGAGCTAAGTGCCAAATTCAAACCAACCTTCCAGAGTTAGCAGAAGAAGGATCCATTTGGCTACAACCAAAAGCAGTTTTGGACCAGCGTGAGCATCGCCTACATCATAGAACCATCAAGGAAGTGCTAGTCCAGTGAAAAGATACAACTCCAACATATGCCACTTTGGAACCAACTACCATTCTGCAACAATTTCCTCATCTCAAGCCTTGAGGACAAGGTTGTTTTTAAGGGGGAAGACATGTTAGGGTCCTAACCCACACATAGGTAGAAAAATATATTCAGATGTAATAAAGGTCAATATTAATAAGGCCTTTCAATAAAATAGAATAAGGTGGATGTAAGAAGACCTAATAGAAGCTTCCTCTTCTAAAAGGTTCTTCCTCCAAATGCTTCTTTTTATTATAAATAGGAGTCAAGGGTATGAGAACCCTAGCTTGGATATTATTGTAATAGAGCTCTTCTCAACTGGAGGTTGTCCCCTCAAAGAGGCCCGTGAACATTGCTTTCATATTCAAAGTGTTATTTTTGTTATTACTCTCATATCGTTTCAGTGTTATTGTGGCGAATGTTCTGGTTATATTGTTGTTATTATGCCATTACTAGCATTTTATTTATGTTCTACCCACATTTTATATCTGGTATATTACAGAAGCCCAGAAGTGGGCTTGAATTGGCATAGCTCGGCCTATGGGTGGTTGGGTACATTACATAAACACTCTGTAGGGATTGAACTACTTCAGAGTTCAAGTAGCCTGAAGTCCCAACTTCATGAATATTCGAATACCTGGATAGAGGGAGATCCTTTGTGCCTAAGTCTACATTCCTAGCTCCTGGACATGTGAAGGTTATCAAGCACGGAGAGTTGATACACCCTTCGACGTGATTTTCTCTAGAAAATTTGGAATACTGCAAAGGTCGGAGTCCTAAAACGACAAAGTATCAAAGTGAACAAGAAACATCCACTCAACTATAGATTAAGTCATGACCGTTGATTTATTTGAAGCCTCTGGATAATCTAGGATCATCCATCCAATAGAAGATTAAATATTGATCTCCTGATCTATTGGTGAATACAGTATAGGCACTTCGGTGAAATGTACTCCAGGAGGATTGAATAACTGCAAAGGTCAGAAGTCCCAAAGGACGAAGTACCAAAGAAGCTAGTTCCAACACCGGTCACATGATAAGGTAAAGAAGATAAAGGGGATAGAAGTAAATAATCCCTTGTATGTTTGAATGCAGTCCGATGTAGAAGAATAGGGGAAAAAGAAGAAAGCGCTAATAGAACAATGATTGGAATGGATAAGCTCGTGGTTTCGAGCTTACGTTCACACAAATTTTGGTTTGAAGGGAGGGCCTATTGATTAAGACTCGAATTCACAACAATTCAATATATGTATACTAATGAACCAATACACAGACATGATTAAATAAGACTTAAAACATGAGCATTATGAATAAAGAATTAAAAGGAAAAATGATATTATTTAAAGTTTAATATTATCATTTAAATTAAAGGATACAATAGTTCATTTTTAAAATACGCAATGGTTCAAATTCACACTAGTTGGAAGACATTATAAACAATAAAAAATGGTGAGAAGAAAGTGTCTTTGAAGTCCAAATCAAAATATCAAAAGAAGAAGCAGTGTCCAAGAAGGAAAGATGAAGATAATTATGCAGTGAGGGTGGAAGGGAGAAGCAATGAAGGATCCATATCCTTTACTTGGTAAAGTGTAAAAATAAGGGGGTTGGTGCTTCCTAGGGTTGGTTCCCTAAAACAAGGGAGTTGGGGATTCCTAGGGTTGGTTCCCTAGAAAAAAGGGAGATGGTACTTACTAGGGCTAGTGCCCTAAAACAAGGGAGTTTGTGCTTCCTAGGGTTGGTGCCCTGAAGAAGAGGATTTGTGTCTCCAATAATTGGTGCTCTAAAGAGTTTTGGTGTCCTTCACAAACACAAGATTATTATTTATAAACATTGTAATGCTTGTTGAAGTATACTTATATAATTGATTGTTTAAATAAAAATTCCATTGTTGATATATTATAGTGATGATAATTAGAATAATGAATTACTTACTTATTGTTTAAAAAGGTAATATTGATTCACCCCGCCCCCTCTTAGTATTCCAACAATTGGTATCAGAGTGAGTGCCTTCATCACAGTCTAATAACTGGAAGGTATATCCTAAAAGAAATGGATCAGTAAGAGGGAATGTATTCCAACAAAGCACCATTGTTTAAGGGATATGATTATGCTCTCTGGAAAATAAGAATGGAAAGCTACCTGTTTCCTTTTGGTTTTTATGTTTGGAAATATGTAGTAGATGGTTACACTTCACTAGCTGCTCCACCCACAGATACTGTAGGAAAGAATATTTTCAATGAAAACTCAAGAGAAGTCAATGCCATTCTAGGAGGATTAACAAATCATATATTTTTTAAGGAAATGCATTGTAATTCAACTAAAGAGATCTAGGACAAACTGGAGTTTATATATGAAGGATATAGAAAATTCAAGGAAGCCCAAATACAAATCTACAGAGATCAGTTTGAAAATTTGAAGATGAAATAAGAAGAGAACATTGTTGAATACCTTCATAGGTTATATGAGGTAGTTAACTCAATCAGAGCAGTAGGAGAAGAACTTTCAGAAAACTCTATTGTACAAAAGATCTTAAGGTAATTTCCTATGAGGTATAATGCCAAGATTTTTACAGTTGAAGATAGATCGGAACTTGGAAAACTCATAGTAGATAAACTCCATGGAATTCTTACAACATATGAGATGAGAACGGGGAATGAAAAACCATCAAAAGAAGAAACAACTTTTAAGGAATATAAATCAAACAAGAAGCAAGAACATATCTCTAATGAAGATCAGTAAGACATATTAGATGTATAAGAGGCCAACTTTATAAATAAACTCCAAAAAGGAATTGGAAATTATAAAGGAAAGTTACCCTTCAAATGTTTCAAATGTGGAAGAATCAAACACTTTGATAACAAATGTCCCTATCCAAAGTAGGAGGATAGTGATGATGAAGAAGCTCACAATGCAAAAGACCAATACAAGAATAAATTTTATAAGAAAAAGAAAAACTTCTACTCCAAAGAAGACATCAGCTCTTCAGACATGAGTGAAGATGAAAATTTGGAGCTTCTATTTATGGGAATGAACACTCAAAATAATAATATAGATGATAAAGAAAACCATGAAATTGAAGGAGAAGTAGATCTAGAAACATAATTGATTAGTTCTCTGGAGGAACTAAGAAAGTATAAAATTAAGAACAAGTTACTTAGGGCACAACTTGAAGAGTTTGAATAATCACATCAATCAAGAGAAATAGATGCATCAAGAACCATCAAAGAATCAAACCAGATCATCAGTGATTTGAAGTCCCATCTCCTAGAAGCTAAAATAATTGAAGAAGTCATTTAAAAAAAAACGCAATGATAGAGAACAAGTATGTGAGAATCTAGAAGTTGAGATTGAGTTCCTAAAAGGTGAATATGAAAAAGAAAAGAAGGGATTAAAATTTGAAAATAGTTCAAAAAAATTGGATCAAATTATCGATAGTCAGAGGTCACCAAACAACAAGACTATTTTGGGATACACCCAATACTCAACCTATATATCACAAGGATAATTACAAAGGCCATTTAGTTATGTAGATGCTCTAAAAGGCTCCTTAAGAAGAGAATATACTAAGGCAAAGATGATACCATTGAAAAATGTTCCACATAAATAGAAATCAACACTCCCTACTAAAGTAAAAGATGACAAGAAGAATACAAACACTAGAAGGAATCCTACTAATAAATATCTCTTTATTGGATATCGTTACTCTTTCAATAATTTTGGAAATAAGGCAATACACTGCAAGGTTTATGGACAATACAGTCATAAAAATGTCCAAAGATATAAGAACAATAAGTACAATGCAGAGAAGATAAACTAGAACTTATTTTCTCCTTTGCACAAATTCAATATTAAATTCCAAAAATGTAACAAGTATGGTCATAATTCCAATGAATGTAGATTGCCAAAATATTCCATGAATGCAACTATCTCCAACATTAAGAAAAATTATAAGAAGATATGGAGAAGAAAAGATAAAGTACAAAGGAAGAAAAACCTAAATTTGATAAAATTGACAATAGAAGTGTGATGGGTAAAGTGTCTGATAAAATATATGAAAATCAGAGTTATGCATATAATGTGGATCAAGTTTAAGAAAAGAAAACTCCTAAATAAAAATGTGACACAATTGCATAACTTGATAATGTCCTGCAAATAAATTATCCACTACCCAACAAATGAAAAATGAAAAAAGAAAATTCTCAAGAAAAGGATAAATAATATTATGTTGCACAAAACAGTGATGATGATGATGAACTTTCAATAGGATATCGACCAGAAGAATTAAGCAATGATGATCTTGGAAATTTTCAAACACTATTTTGATGATCTACTAAAACTCCTCCTCAAGAAACAATATAAACAAAAGAAAGGAAGGAGGAATTAGGTAAGACTTAAGATTGTTCCTGTTGATACCCCTATGAGTATTGAAGCAAAAAAGAATGAAGATGTTAAATAGATAACTAGCATCATTGAAAGAAGCATGGTTTGATGAAGATTTCCACCTGCCAAGGAATATTGTTGATTATGTATTCTCTCAGTAAAGTTATCTGAATGGTTTATGAAGCAGTTTTGTCATGGTACATTGTTGGTACATATGTGAGCTCATTGATATATCTTATGATAGAGGAATATCATGTGTGATATGACATTTTTTTAAGGTACATTATTGGTACTTTGATAGAGGAACTTGTTGATTATCATGATATATGCTTGATTCACTTTTGGCACATATTCTTGACATATCTGTTTCTTCATGGTTGACGCATAGGATAGTATGTATGATTGTCATAAACTTCATGTATGGTGTGGCATGAGTTTAAATGGTTGATGCATGGACAGGTCCAAGGATCATTGTAAGAAGAGAATATCATTCTTGATCAATTGTTGTATGTTCCATTTGAGTAGTAGTATTTGAAGAGGAATAAGATTGCAGTGGTAGCATAGTGTTAATCTTGCAAAGAAGATAGGGGTACTTATTATTATTCCAATGATTGGTTGTAGTAGCATGATTCCAGGTGGAGAGATGATTTATTGGAATCCATTCCACCATCATTGCCTCAGAGTGATATCCCTTGTCCAAAGAGGGAGAGATTCATAGATAGAGGGATAATCACATCAAGGGGAGTGTTACCCTAAAGGGAGCAAGGAAACATTCATTTTTGTTATTGTTGTCAAAGGGGGAGAATGATCAATAAAATTTAGTTAAGATTAAAAAAGGGTTTTTACTTTGTTTCCATCAATGCCAAAGGGGAAGAATGTTGGAAATGGTGTTATGGTGTTGGCATTGATGAAAACGAAGGCCAATATGATCAATGTTGGACATGGTATTATGGTCTTGGCATTGATGTCAAGAAGATCAATATGGTATTTTCATTATATGTCTTTGAGATCCTAAATATTGGGAGAGATAACGTAGTAGGTTTCCTAGAAGAAAGAAAGGGAGGTGCAGAGGAATCCTATATAAACCTAAATCTTAGAAGAGATATCCTTATTATTGGATAAAGACGGTGCATTGTTAAGCCCTAAATAGTGGCTCATTACCCCTTAATTTGGGCATATTACATTAGTAATGTTATTTTATTTATGTCAACTTTAGTCCATTAGTTGTAATTGTACCTCCTAGTCTCGTATATATACCAAGGAGACATTTTCATTTGGAATCATCTTGTAATTGAACATTTATGTGGGAATAAGGAGGTTTCCCCATCAAAGAGGCTTATTATATGAATTTCTCTCTTTTTCAAGGCCTTGAGTACTTATTCTGAGGTTTTTCTATGTTATATTGATATTTGGTTCCTAACATATGGTGTCAAATCGCAAGGTCTTGGGGTTTCGCTGCTACATCTAAGACACCTTGGAATTTTATCTATACATGTTTGTCTACAATGATTAAGAAAGAACGTCTTGGAGGACATTTAGTAGATGGTTCAAGGTACGTTGGGTTAAAATTTCATCTTCTGAGGACTTATACTTTAGGAGATACAACCTTTCTAAGATAGGGTTCTGGAATCATCCTGAAACGAGTCATTTCTAAATTTTCGCTATAAATTTTTTTATGTAATGTTTCAGACCCTGAAATCCATAGGATATTCACAAAAATTAGTAAGGTATCTATGGTAACAATTTTCAAGTTTGATTCATCTTATATTTGTACATACACCCTTTGGAAGATAGGTTATCTGACTAGTCCTATTGACTATTCTCAAGCAGGTGTTCTGGGTGAAAAAATCATAACTTCTTCCTAGAGTATCCAAATTGAGTGAGACTAGTTGCATTAGATAGTGGACAGACCGTAGTAGTTCTGGTATGAGTTTCAAAATTTTATATAAATTATTTTGTGTGGGGCATGCTATACAAGTGACATCTCATGGAAAGGAAAACAATCAGCAAGTTCTGGGGAAGTTACCATAAATTCCACTTCGCACATCCAATTTTGATCAGACCTATGGAATTGCAGAGAAGAAATATTAGAGACCTACAAAAAAGAAAATTTCATACTCAGAAGGGCCGAAATTTTGGAGATACAATAAAAGGAATATTGTCTAGCAGAACCACCTCAAAATCAAGGTTTAAAGTGATACTTGGCCAACATGCCACCAAAAAAGGGAACTTTTACACAAAATCAGCCTCCAGGCAATCCTACTTGGACTCTTGATGAAGGTGACGAAATGCGTAGGGACATAAATGATTTACAAAAGAAGACAGTAAAAAAATATGAACTACAAGAGATGGAAGCTAAGTTGGAGGCAATAAATACTAAGATGGATGGTTTAAAAGAGGAGATCATGGAAGGATTGAAACATTTTGTAATAGAGAGGACACCTGAAAGTGAAAATGTATTCCATGAAATTCATGATGAGGACACAAGGAAGGTGAATCAAGAATGGAGAAACTCCAACTTTGGGTTGAAGGCCAATGATGTTCCTAAGATCGATATGAGGAAGTTTGATCGCAAAGACCATATCACATGGATACTTCAGATGGAGAAATTCTTTTATATACATAATGTGCCACATACACAAAAGGTACAAATTGATTCTTTATATTTATAACCCAATCAATTTGTATGGTATCGATGGATTTGTTTCTCGCAAATCACTCATCACTTGGACAATTTTCACAGAAGAAATGATAGAACACTATGAGGATACAAGGAGCAATACCTTCTTTAGCCAATTGATAAATGTCAAGCAAAAAGGTTCTGTTACAGAGCACATTGAGAACTTCCAAAGATTGAATATAAAAGTAACATATATTCCATATGAGCACTTGATTGATGTGTTCATAGGAACTTTAAGGGATAACATTGAACATGAGATTCTCCTTTGGGAACCCAAATCATTGGAGAATGCATTTAGGGTGGAAAGAAATGTTGAAAGTAAAAATATAGCTATGGCTACTAGAAGGACCAATCTTAACATCTATAGAGATAATAATGCTCCTTCTTCTAAAACACCTCAACCTACAAGGTTTACACCTCAACAATTGGAGGAAAGAAAAGAAAAAGGTTTATGCTTTAATTGTGACAAC
>ML784533.1:355578-389199 GCA_009831015.1 Picea engelmannii
AGGAACAATGGATTTTAATTTTCAAGAACTTTTCATGAAATTTTCATTGGAAGGAAAAGAAGTTGAGTTAAGAGGTATCACAGGGAAACCTGGTAAGATGATAAGCTCTAATGGCATGAAAACATTATTGAAAAATGGGCATCAAGGGGTTATTTCACAACTATTATCTCTAGATGTTCAAACATCTAAGTCATCTATTCCTCTAGATATCCAAGGAATCATTAATAAACATTCCAAAGTATTTGAAGATATTGCCAAAGGTCTTTCACCCACTCGAAATCATGATCATGATATTCACCTAATTCCTGGGAGTGTTCCTCCTAACATCAGGCCATACAGATACCCTTATGCCCAGAAGAGTGACATTGAGCGCATGGTTGAAGAAATGTTAGAGGCTGGAATTATTAGACCTAGCCAAAGCTCTTACTCTACACCGGTGGTAATGGTATTCATGAAAGATGGCTCATGGCGTATGTGTCCAGATTATAGAGAGCTCAACAAGATCACTATTAAAGATAAGTTTCCCATTCTCATCATTGATGAATTGTTAGATGAACTACATGGAGCAATCTATTTCACAAATTTGGATCTTCACTCAGGGTATCATCAGATTAGAATCAAGGAAGAAGATATCCCAAAAACAACATTCTGAACTCATGAAGGCCATTATCAATTTTTGGTTATGCCTTTTGGCCTTACAAATGCACCTTCCACATTCCAATGGTTGATGAATCCCGTTTTCAGGACCTTTCTTCAAAAATCTGTGTTGGTACTTTTTGATGATATACTAATCTATAGAAAGTCTTGGGAGGATCATGTGTGACATGTTGGCAAGGCCCTACAACTACTAAAGGAGAAACAACTATATGCCAAACCATCCAAATGTTTCTTTGGAGTGAAGGAGGTAGAGTATTTGGGTCATATTGTATCTCGTGAAGGTGTCAAGGTATACCCTAACAAGATTAAGGCCATGATGGACTGGTCAATTCCCAAAACATTGAATAATCTTAGAGGATTTTTGGGTTTGACAGGTTACTATCACAAGTTTGTTCGACACTATGGAAGAATAGCAACACGTTTAATGACACTAACTAAGAAGGATGCATTTTCATGGACTCCAGAGGTAACTAAAGATTTTGAACAACATAAAGAGGTGATGTGCAAAGCTCCTGCCTTGACCACTCCAGACTTCACAAAAACCTTTATTGTGGAATGTGATGCCTCAAGAAATGGAATTGGTACTATCCTAATGCAAGAAGGAAGGCCCTTGGCCTTTGAAAGTCGACCACTCAAGGGAAAGGACTTACACAAACCCATTTATGAGAAGGAAATGATGGCAATAATACATGCATTGAAGAAGTGGTGTCCTTACCTAATAAGTAGGAACTTCAAGGTCAAAACAGATCATGATAGTCTTAAATATTTCTTGGAACAAGGAATATCTTCAGAAGAACAACAAAAATGGGTATCCAAGATATTGGGTTATGATTTTGAAATCGTCTATAAAAAAGGGAAGAAAAAGGTTGTGACATATGAACTCTCAAGGAAGGATGAATACGTTGAGGCCTTTCTCTGTGCTATCTTGATCATCCAACCTGATTGGATAATAGAAGCAAGGGATGAATGGAAGAATGAAGAAAAAGTGTGGACTCTCATTCAAAGGTTGTAGCAGGATTCCAGTACATCAAACACATTTACATGGAAAAATGATTCACTATGGTACAAAGATCTCTTATATTTATGTAAGAACTCCCAACTCAAACAAAAGGTACTATTGGAATTGCACACCTCTCCAGTAGGAGGGCACTCAAGATTTTTAAAAACCTACCATAGGGTCAAGAAGGAATTTTTTTGGGATGGCCTTAAAACTGATGTTCAAAGGTTTGTGGCAGAATGTTTGATTTTCTAACAAAATAAGGTGGAAAAAATTAAGACCTCGGGTCTTTTACAACCATTAGCCATCCCAAGTCAGCGTTGGGAGGAGGTTTCCATGGATTTCATCACAGGGTTACCGAAGTCTTAAGGAAAGAGTGTCATCATGGTGATTGTTGATAGACTGACCAAGTATGCACACTTTTGTGCGCTCTCTCATCCCTTCAAAGCCAGTACAATTTCCACCGCATTCATGGAGATAGTTCAAAAGATACATGGCAACCCAAAGATTATTGTAAGTGACAGAGATCCCATCTTCACTGGACATTTTTGGACAAAATTATTTTCTTGTTTGGGTACTCAATTGGCTCATAGCTCATCCTATCATCCTCAATTTGATGGACAAACTGATATAGTGAATAGATGTCTAGAAGGATACCTTTGTTGCTTTGTCTCTGATAAACAAACACAATGGTTCAAATGGTTAGCCTTGCCAGAATGGTGGTATAACACTTCCTTTCATACTGCGACAAAAATAACACCATTTATGGCACTCTATGGATACCACCCTCCTTCCATCACTTCTTCTCTAAAAGAAAAATATAAGGTTCAAGAAGTGGAATATCACATTGAGCATCAACAACAAGTTCTCCAAATATTAAAGGACAACTTGACCATGGCACAAAATCACATGAAACAATAAGCAGATCAGCATCGTAGTGTAATAAGTTTTGAAGTATGGGATTGGGTGTTTTTAAGACTACAACCATACAAACAGATGTCCCTCAAGCAAGATAAGAAGGATAATAAATGATCACCAAAGTACTATGGCCCTTATAAGGTGTTGCAAAAGATTGGTACTATGGCATACAAATTGGAGGTGACTGCATCTTCACGAGTACACCCAGTTTTCCATGTTTCATGCTTAAAGAAGGTTATAGGTGACAAGATCCCAGTTAAAGCTATATTTCTAGAATTTGATGAGGAAGGAAAAATCATATTGGAGGCTGAAGCCATCACTGACACAAGAATTCGCCAACTGAGGAATAGATCCATTTCAGAGTATCTCATTAAATGGAGGAAACTACCAGCTGAAGATTCCATTTGGGAAGATGAGTCTTTTATACAGAAGCACCCAGAGTTAATCAAGCATTGTGGACAACACTTGTCTCAAGGGGAGGGGCATGTTAAGCCCTAAATAGTGGCTCATTACCCCCTAATTGGGGCATATTACATTAGTAATGTTATTTTATTTATGTCGGCTTTAGTCCATTAGTTGTAATTATACCTCCTAGTCTCCTATATATACCAAGGAGACATTTTCATTTGGAATCATATTGTAATTGAACATTTATGTGGGAATAAGGAGCTTGCCCCCTTGAAGAGGCTTATTATCTGAATTTCTCTCTTTTTCAAGGCGTTGAGTACTTATTCTGAGGTTTGTCTATGCTATATTGATATTTGGTTCCTAACATGCATAAAGGAGT
This sequence comes from Picea engelmannii, assembly GCA_009831015.1. Lineage (NCBI taxonomy): Eukaryota > Viridiplantae > Streptophyta > Pinopsida > Pinales > Pinaceae > Picea > Picea engelmannii. The sequence goes on from ML784533.1 coordinate 358,938, forward strand.
GCACTGGCACAAATATAAGAAGGAAGAATGTTAATCAAAGCTCATAAAAGATGTCACATATGAAGTAATGCAGGAGATATAATTCTATGACTGAAGAAATCCTTTTGTAAAGGATCGATTCACAAGATCCATTCATTCTTAGTTCAGGACAATCTAGGACCATTAGATCAAGGTGGAGCTAGAGGTTGAGAGAAATTAAATATCAACCATCAATATGGACCATTAGATCAAGTATCAGAAAAAATAACTTTTTCACTTCTCCACTTCGACGATTATTGGAAACAAGTAAGAATCCACGAAATCCCGAAGTCACAAAATAATTCCAATCGACAATCAAGAAGGATATTTGGATGGTTTCCTAACTGTTAGATCATGATTTGATCTAGAATTAAGCATTGACCATCGATATGGAATGGAAATGTTGAACCGTCAGATCATACTAAAGGAAATAATGTGGTCAACTATGGCATTGACCACCTTGATGAAAAGGAGTCCGAAACATGTAAGTTTCCCATAAGGCCAAAGCCCCAAAGTCATGAACTCTCGTCGGCCTTTGAATCAGTGGAAGAGTTGGGAAATCCCATCAATGGTTGATCTGGAATGAATATTGAAATCGTCAAATCATGCTAAAATCAATATGGTGGTAAACTCCAGCATTGACCTACTACGATGATAAGAATCTCAGATAAACCAAGAAATATTGAAACTCCAAAGCCCTAGAATTAACATAAGCCATTGATCAAGACAAGGAAAGATATATGGTGATAGATATATTTGGAACTTCAACAATTCGAGAGTATTAGATCGAAGTATCAAAACTTTCATATTCCTGAAGCAATGACAAGATTCATATCAATAAGAAACTTTAGATGAATCTACGACTGTTATATATAGGAGGAACACATGTCACACATCAATAGGCCCACATTAGCAATACCATGTCAGTAATAGATGACATGTGGCTCATTCAAATGGTGACAAGTGTCAAGGTCAATGTGGCACATAAGGAATGTAAAATTCACAAATCAGGGTGACACATGGAACACACATTAAGAGTCCATGTCATCATAGGTGACATTATCATGCCACGTCAATTTGGGACTACAGGATCCGGGGATAACCAGTTTCTCCTACCAGCATAAATACCTGAAGCACCGAAGGATGAAGTCATAAATTAATGTTAGTCATTGATCTAAGATCCACCAGAATATCTTTCAATCATTCAATCAAGTATAGTGGAAGGATAGTGTAAGGTGTACTAACAAATGACAACAAGAAGTCACCACAAATTTATGACTTATTTGGTAGGTAAACACTCCGGAGGGATTGAACTACTTCATAGTTCGATTATCCTGGAATCCTAAAGTCATGACTAGACGAATACCCAGAGAGTGGGAGCTCCTTTGTGCCTAGGTATACGGTCATAGTTCCTAGACATGTGAAGGATATCAAGCAGGGACTGTTGATACACCCTTTGGTGTAATTTTCTCTGGAATATTTGGAAGACTGCAAATGTCGGAGTCTCAAAATGACAAATTCCCAAAGAGAACAAGAACCATCCACTCAATTGTAGATTAAGTCATGACCGTCGATTTTTTTGAATCCTCTGGATAATCCAGTATCATCCATCCAATGGAAGATTAAATATTGACCATATAAGCTACTAGTGAATACAATATACGCACTTCGGTGAAATGTACTCTGAGAGGATTGAATAACTACAAAGGTCAGAAGTCCCGAAGGACGAAGTACTAGAGAACCTGGTTCCAACACCAATCATTTGATAAGGTAAAGAAGCTAAAGGTGATAGAAGTAAATAATCCCTCGGACGTTTGAATACAGTCCCATGTAGAATAATAGGGGCAGAAGAAGAAAATGCTAACATAACAATTCCTTAAATGGATAAGCTCGTGTTCACATGAATTTTTCTTTGAATGGATCGCCTATTGATTAATAATCAAATTCAAAATCATGATTAAAGAAGAGTTAAAACATGAGCATTATGAATAAACAATAAAAAGGAAAAGTGATATTATTTAAATTTTAATATTATCATTTAATTGAAAGGACATGATGGTTCATTGTCAAAAGACACAATGGTTCAAATTCACACCAGTTGGAAAAGTATATACACAAGAAAGAATGGTGAGAAGAAAGTGTCTCTGAAGTCTAGATTAGAAGATCAAAAGAAGTAGATTCCAGAAGGAAAGTTGAAGCTAATTATGCAGTGAGGGTGGAAGGGAGGAGCGAGGAAGGATTCAAATCCTTTACTCAGTGTTGACACAAAGTTTAATGTTTTACCCTTTAAACCTGAAACTTCATTATTTCCTAGTCATGGAGTTGCCCTTAGTCCTAAAAAGGAGTCAAAAGTCTTTCGATTTTTCGGGTTTCGGGATTCGACTTTTCACGAGGTATGATTTTTAGTTAGTAACTCCAGAGTCTCAGTACCAAAATTCCGAAAAGGCTTTATATAAAAAATAATAAAAAAGAAAAAAGAAAAAATGAGTGTTATAAGTCCCAACGCGCATTTCACAAAGTACCCTTTAGTCATGATTAATTAAACTCTTAAACACAATCAATGATTCATTAATCTTTTGCGATTCCGGTTTTCTTGTATCAAAGTGCTTTCAAAATGTCGACCCTCGAATGCCTGATCCCCGAATTTTTGAAAACAAGAAATTAATTACTAATATTGATTAATTAAAGCATTAATACAAGTGATTAGCGCCTAAATTAATCCAATCGCGATTTTGCAATTCAGAGTTTTCTTATGACATACCTCTTGGGTACAGGATCCTCGAAATTAATAATGACTAAACTAATTTTCACGTTTCACATTTCAGGATTTGTTGAAAGAAGTCCTTTCGAAACTCCGGTTTGAAATTGTCGATATGCGGCAGTATTAATAACAAACAAATGGAGATAATTTTGACATGAAGGTGTATCTCCAGGCATATCTTCCTCGTTAAAACATTAATTCCTAATCTCCTGTGTCAGTACACTCATTGTAAGACAAGATAAAGGTTAATAAACGTTCTGTAGTCTGAATTTCATTCTTGGTTTTTACAATCAGGAGTGATTTTCATTTATCCAGGCTTATATACTTTTCCTAATAAGTTTTCAATATAGTGCGAACATTATGTCCCCTAAGAAAAGTGAAGAAACAACTGAAAGATCAATCCCGCATGCCATTGATTCCATCAAATCCTAGAAGATTTTTTTTTAAACCTTGGACTGCGAAATCAAGAGTTTTCCCGATGATTCTGAAAACAAACTCCAGGACATAGCAGAGCCCAAACTTCACAAAGTAGCTACACGCCCACGACTCATGGCATACAACGATATGATCAGTTGGTATTTAGAGAGGAGAGACGTCCAGACGAGAATCATTTTGGACAGTCGAGGGGTCTTCATCAGCTCTTTCAGACCGGAGCATATATAGGTAATGTACAAATTGTCTCCCAATTCTAAGTACATTTATAAGAAAGAGTTTGTAAGTGAATTTCAAAGGAAAGAATGCATAGAGGAAGATCAAACATACCTCGGCATAATCAAAGACTGGTGGAGACACCCAACAAAATTCAAGGCCGATACCCATAGCATTTATGCCACAGCCTCATTGAATGATTACATGGTCTATGTGGCTATGATGTTATGTAGACTTTTCAGGAAGAAAAGTCCTACCCATTTCCTTGCAGAATGGGTGCCCCTTATACATGAAGTAGCTGAAGGCTATAACTTCAATTGGAACAAGATTCTATTAGATAACCTATCTAAGGAGGTTACAGAGTATCAAACCGTAAGATCCAGTGGCCGACCAGTAGCCTTCTACATGTCTGCATACATTATGGATGCTATATGTTTCACGACTCCTTTCCCTTTGATGAATTGGAGTTGGAACCCAACCTGCACCGAACCTATTCATGAATATCATTCTAAGTTGTGGGAATAAAATGATACAGATTCTTTTTATGAAATTTTTCATTTCGTGGTGATACCGGTGCATCATATGTTGTATGGTTGTGCACCCCCCTATATTTCAGAGTCGGTCATAGGAAACCTCAAGGCGGTCATCGATTGGTTTATTGAGGAGAATTTCTCATATATCATGGTTTTCGGATGTTCTATCCCTGCTCATGCACTTCCAAAATTCCTCCCTGACAGATTGGTGTGCAGGGAGGTAGCTCATCAGATAATAACAGGCGGTATTGGGATAGAACTGAATATAGATCAAAAGAAGTTTTGGCCAGTCTTTCCCATACAGATTGGGAGGTTTGTGCTACTCAACTTGGGTCATTCTAAGGTTGAAGATGCAACTCTAGAGGAGGTCAAGTTGGTGGATCTCGAATAAAGGAAACATGACCCTTATCAAACAGTGGGAAACCACATGGCTCATTGTGGCATGAAAGCATATGAACATGAGGAATCCCCTCGCGATGACATTTTCAAAGGGGTCAAAACCTATGAGGAGGTGTTATATAGGGTACAAACATTAGCATCCGACTTGCAAACCAGTTTTCTAATCTTCCAAAGACACAGACGAAGTGGGTTGCCCAAGGTATTGCAAGGAGATGCAACAACCCCTACCCCAGAACAAGAAAACACTCCCCCAAGTTTCAGACAGAAAGCACAGCATAAATAAGACACCGAGGAAAATCCACAGAGGGCTGAAGGATATTAAAAAAACAAATAATTCCAATAGACAGAGAATCCAAGAGAAGAAACAGAAAGAAGGTCGGTGACACCTCTCGAGTCTAGTCAATCTACTCCCCCTTCATCATCTATTGCTCATGCTGATACCCCCAAGGCAACAGGGGAAACAAAATCCACAGAGTTGCATAATCCCATCACTTCATTGACCCCTTTACAGTCTAGTTTTGGGCTCCCTCAGATAGGAGTCATATATGCTAATGACATCACCCCTGTCTCTAGAGAAGAAATAACTCCCTCTAATTACTTTTTCAGTAAAAAGAGGAAGGTTGTATTAAAGAAGGAGATGTATATGAGAGAAGGTGGTATGGTAAGGAAAACACAGGGTGTTGGTAGATGGGTAAAACTTGGAAGAGGAAGATTTTTCTACAAAGGTAGCGGATTCCATGGGAGCTCTGGCAACAACAAATCTATTCATTGTTGACAATATGAGAACAAGGTTGAAACAGAGTAACCACAAGATAGTCTAGTTGCAAAACCAACTAAAAGATACCGAGAAAATGTCAGAGAAGAAATAAATAAAGGTCTGTATCAATCCAAGGCTATTGACAAACAGGGAATTCAATCGCTTAAGTCAAGTATAGACGAGATGAACAAGAAGATGCAGACTAGCCAAATACAGGTTATTCAGTAAGAAGAATTGGTAAGACAAATATAGGCTAAATTGAATTCAATGAAAGGCCAGGTTATAGATTTGAAAGTTTTTCAGGACTAGTCACTGGAAGTACATACAAAGATAGAAGCCGAGCAACAGAGATTAATCTCCAAAGTAGAGATTATTCAAAATTATTTTCAATAAGTAAGCAATGCTTTTGATAATATTATTTTTAAATAAAAAGAAGCTAAAGAAGCAAGGGCCACTTTCCAAAAGACAGTTGTATGTTCAGAAAACGAAGAGGTATTGAAAATTCCAAAGCTATCTATCGTAGAGCAGATCAGAGGCGATATCATGCTCAAAGTATGAGAAACATACATAGCAAAAAACAAGAGAATATCCAAGGAAATCAAAGATGATTGCGAAGAAATATTTGATTTGGTGGACAAGGGATCATTAGGTATTGGAAGAGACAATTGCACTGGTCAATTAGGATAGATAAACATTGTAAGACAACAGTTTAATTTCAAAGAGGGTTTGAACGAAATTCAGATGGAAATTTCACAATTAAAGGAAATTGATGTTACCCTAATAGATAGGTGGCCTGTGAAACCAAACTCAAAATTGCAATCAATTAAGTTTTCTAGTAAGGGGATTGAAGACCGGCATCCAAAAATTCAGAGAAAATTTTATCTATTCGAAGCGAAGGATTTTTTAGAGCCTCCCAGAAATTTTGTACACTTTCTTGAAAATGTATTGAATGTATTGGGTCAAAAGAAGGAGATACTTCAATAAAACAATGAAGTATCATTTTAAAATATTATATTATCGAGACAATAGAAAAATAAAAGATAATCAAGAAAACAGTTGAGATTTTCATTTTGGTAACTATTTACCCCTAGGAGTTAGGAAATCACCAACCATCAATGTATGGGTGATCTGGTATAAGCATAATTTTAGAAGACTGAAATTTGTCTTTTTTGGGGCGTATTGTAAAGAAGAATTTGAAGATATGTTTGAATTAATATAAATACAGATTGAAGATTCCAGATATGGTCAAGTTTGAGTTATGTGCTTCTCTGTTGTTTCATATTTTTCATATCTCTTTGATGAATGCTTAACTGCAATTTAGTACAACCTCTACTGTGGTGATTAATTATTCTTTCAATTTAATCGTTTACAGTTTTTCCTCTGTATCGGCTATCAGCAGGTACAAGACCTGTAAATGTTTTAGATTTCAATATCATATGCTTCATTAAGAGCTTTTCCTAACTATTTTCTTCTTCTGTCACAAGGTAAGATTCCTCTTTAATTGATGCCTCACATTGTTCAATAGCTTTATGTTTTCTTTTCATTTCATATATATTTCCTTTTCTAAATTTAACTCAGATACCAGAAATGGCCTTTAGTTTCGTCATACTATTAATTCAAGTTTTTGGTGTTCTTCTTACATTTTTTTAAACAAAAATAGAAAAACCTAAAAGAAAACACCAGAATTTATCTTTTCAGTCTTTATCCCACATGACTGTATCAGTTACAAGACAACCCAATATCAATCTTGGACTATCAGATCAAACGAGCATTGCCTTAAATTTATTTAACACCATCTTACAGATAGCAAGTAACTGGGTTGAGTTAGAATGTTCATGGGTAGCAATTGAAAGGGATATTAGTACCCAGGAAAACTGGGAAGCTAGACAGAGAAGGTTAAGAAACCAACCATATCCCTTTTTGTATAACCGACTTTTGTATCTTAACTTTCTCTATCTTTTTGGATGCCTTAATGGTATACATTAGAGCATTAAAGTATAAACTCAGGAACAACATATTTTTGGCGTCGTTGGTGGGAAAATGAAGAAATGAAGATTTTTCCCTGGGAAGAACGACATTGACACTTTCTCTCTTTGATAGTGAACAAAGATTGAAAACCTTATAAGGCTACCTTTATCTTTCACTTGGCAACTCCACTATAGATAAAATGGCTTTAAAACAAAAGAACACCAGGAAAAAATCAGACGACAAACAAAATTCGCCTGTTCCTGATCCAGAAAAAAATTTAAAAATCAAGAACATATATTAAATAGACTATATCATCGACAAATAAGTTTTATCAACCGAAAGTTACACAGTCGAATACAAAAGGTTAATTTGAAGGATCGAATACCCCACCTCATTATGGGGAATTACCTGCTGACAGGATTGTAACCCTTGAGCCTGGTTTGGTCTTGCCTGATTTTAAAACTAATATTTTCCTAACCATTTCTTTCACCAATAGAGGTAAAATATCCGCCTCACTTCCTGCTTCGATTAAAACCTCTTCACTTCAAAAATTTCATTTTCCTATCTCTCATAACTCCTATGATCATCCTATTTTTCTCGACACGACTCCTATTGGTTCTCCTTTATATTCACCCTATGAGTCTAAAGAAACTAGTCCATTTTTCCCTAGTTCCCCTTCCTTAAGTTTCCTATCCCTTGATAACCAATTTCCTGAAATCATTCCTTATAGTCTCCAAGCATCAACCTCTATATGATCAATGGTTGCGGCTGGAGGAGGCGCTACTAGAGGTGGTGCTAGAGGAGGAGGAGCAGGTGACCAAGTACCACCCCCTCGAATATTTGCAAAGGTGGCTTCCAGATATGCTCCTTTGGTCCTCCCAGTTCCCCTCCATGACTTACCTGAAAACTACATGAAGAATCAGTCGAAATTCACAGGAGAGGGTGATTTGACTGTAGCCAAACACATCAATTTCTTTGACCAATTCATTGACATCCTTGGACTCGAACATGAAGATGTCTATTCGAGACTCTTGGTTTAGACTTTTGAAGGTCAGGTAGGAACTTGGTTCTGATTTCTAGAAGCATGATCTATACTGTCATATGAGGAACTTAAAAATGATTTTATTAGACAATGGGGGGAAAGGAAAGACCATCTCTATTATCTAACTGAATTTGGGGCTCTAAGAAAGAAAAACTTTGAATCGGTCCTCGAGTTCACCCAAAGGTTCAATAAATTGTATAATAAGATTCCAGCCGAGGTCAAACCCTCCCAACCTATAGCAAAAGTAACCTTCGCTAGAGCTTTCAACCCTGATTTCACCCTGTTATTGAGGGAGAGGAGATCGGTAGACCTCACCAAAATGCAAGATGATGCCTTAGAAATTGAATCAAACATGATGGCATCAGGAAATATGAAAACCAAATTTGAAACTGGAAATAAAGAAACTAGAAGATACAGAGAACAAAGGGGACCCTCTCGATCAGGAAGATATTCAGAAGACAAAATGGACGACATGGCGAGAATAATCAAAGAGATGTCAAATAAGATCTCAAGAATGGAACTAGATCAAGCGAAGAATGATCATTTTCCCAGAAAGGATTTCAGAAGGAATCCTAACCCTCAAAATCCACCAATACAAATTAAGAATGAGGATCAAAAAATCAAAACCCCCTTTAAAAGAGAAAAATTTATAGGGGGAGAATATGTGGATGATTTTGAGGAACTAGAAGAAGACATAAATAATCTTGGTGATGATTGCCTACAACCGTTTTTAACAAGGCAAGATTATGAAAAATCTTCAACTACAAAAGATAGATCTGAGAATAACAAGAACAACAGTATTATTGAAGATTCAACCTATCAGGGAATCGCAGACGACATAATGGATGAACATGACCAAAAGTACAATCTAAGGCCTAGAAACAAGAGCCTCGCAACTCCCCCAGTGAAAACGATTTTGCCAAGGGGTGAAATAGACGAGTCAGTTTCAAAAAACACTGAAAAATAGACTATAAGAACTAAGACCGCTAACACACATCCTACCAAGACAAAGTCGGAAGAAACATCAGTCGTAAACGCGCAGAAAGTGGAGGTTCATGTAATTGGAACGAAAACCTCACAACAAAGGAAGGTTGAAAAAAAGGGGTTAGAAACCCAAACCATAGAGATCGACAAAATGATAGGAAATTTTAACCTGGAAAATGAAATAAATAAAATCAAAATCCCTATACCCCTTGTCGAACTGGCAAAAAATCCAATTTACAGAAAACAAATCACCAAATTATTCAATTTTTCAGAAAATGAAATCCAGGCGATGTTATAAATTTAGATGATGACAAGCCTAACATAATTTTTCGCCCACATTTCGAAGGTGCCAAAGACACCATTTCCCCTTTCTATATCACTCTGACTGTGCATGATCACCTACTTCATAATTGCATGTTAGATTCTAGAGCCTCTCACAATGTAATGCCTAAATCCATTATGGACAGACTTGGTCTTGAAATCACCAGACCTTATGGAGATTTATATTCATTTGATTCAAGAAAAGCTAAGTGTATAGGCATGATAAAATATTTAGTCGTTAATATTGCATAGATACCTATGAAAGGTGTTCTAATGGATGTGGTTTTCGCTGATATACCCCCAAAGTATGGCATGTTATTATCCAAGTATTGGGGCGCTAAACTTGGGGGATCCCTCCAACTCGACATGACGTACGCCACGATCCTGTTTTTTGGAGGATAGTTCATGCGCTTGTACAGAGAAACCAAGTTAGAATTCATGGTAAGTGACCCACATAACCCAAATTACTACCCTTCTTATATTGCTAATCAATATTTAGTCAATTTTATTTTATCTATCGATGATGATATTGATGTATGTATAGAGGAAATTTGTACAGAAAATATAAAAGAAAAAGAAAAAATAAAACAGGATGTATATAGCACTGGTGTCTGGAATTTTTTTTTTGATGGTGCCTCATCTTATTTTGGGGCAAGAGCTAGGGTGCTTTTTGTGGCACTTGGTGAAAAATTCGTTATCCCTTTCTCTTATAGGTTATAGTGGAGCATTGACCACACTAATAATGTATGCGAGCATGAAGCCTTAGTGTTAGGATTGGAAGATGCCAGGATAATGAAAATTAAAAACTTGGAAGTCTTTGGCAATGCAAAGCTAATCGTGAAATAGGTAAATCATCAATACTAGGCCAAACATCCTAGGATAAGGTCTTATCGAAATTGTGTTTGGGATCTGATTGAAAAAAAATTATCCTCTGTTAATAGTCATTATATTCCAAGAGAAGAAAATCAACAGGTGGATGCATTAGACAAAGCAGCTTCAACGTTCACACCTCCCACTACTTTCAAACTAAAATACCATATACTAATGAGACATAGGCCTTCAGTACCAAATAACATACAACATTGGCAATTTTTTGAGGACGATGAACAACTCTGGAAGTTTTTAGAGATAGTAGATGACTTTGTCGAAACATGTGTCGACCAAGAAAACCAGAATGACACTATTTGGATCATGCAGGAGGGTGAAGACCCCCAAGAGTTCCAAGATAAAATCGCTAACCAACGGATGCTTATTTTAAAAAATAATCAAATACCTAAGGGTTTGATCCCCTTAGAAAGGTTATTTAATCATGATGACCTCCCTTAGAAGTCTACCTTACAGCCTCAGCCAGAGGAGGTCGAGGATTGCGATATAGGTACCAAAGAAAATTGTAGGTTGGTGAAATTATCCAAATATCTGTCTCTGGAAATCAAAAGTAAGTATGTTGAGTTGCTTAGACAATATAAAGATGTTTTTGCTTGGTCTTATGATGAATTGAGAACTTATGACACTACTATAATGCAACATAAAATTCCTCTGAAACCAGGTGTCAAACCTTTTAAGAAAAAAATCAGGAAGATTAACCCTAACTTACTACCGGTAATAGAAAAAGAAGTCAAAAAACTCTTGGACGCTAAAATCATTGTCCCACTGAGATACTATGAGTGGGTAGCCAATTTAATCCGAGTAAGAAAGAAAATCAGTGAGATCAGGCTGTGTGTAGATTTTAGAAACCTGAATCGAGCATCACTTAAGGAAAATTATCCATTACCTAAGATGGATCATGTTTTAGAAAAAGTAGTTAGAGCTAACAAAATTTCTATGATTTATGGTTTTTCATATTACAATCAAATTGTAGTACATCAAGATGACAAAGAAAAAATTGTGTTCACTACCACTTGGGGTACCTTTATATACGACAAAATGCCTTTTGGTTTAATGAATGAAGGGGAAACTTTCCAATGAGCCATGTATATCGCTTTCGTGGGCGAAAGGGATAAGTTCTTCACTATATATCTTGATGACCTGACTATTTTCTCTAAATCTGATGCAGAACATCTAACGCACCTCAAACAAACTTTCGAGAAATGTCTCAAATTTGGTTTGTCAGTTAATCCCAATAAATCCCATTTCGCAATGCAAGAAGGTAAACTCTTGGGTCATATCGTTTCTAGAGATGGAATCAAAATCGATCCCAAAAGGGTAGAGCCGATAGATACCATAAATATTCCTAGAAACATAAAATAAATTCAGTCTTTTTTAGGAAAAATAAACTTCTTGAGAAGATTCATCCCTAACTTTGTCGAAATTGTAAAATTTATTACAGATATGCTTAAAAAGAACAGTGAGGTGAAGTGGAAAAATGAAGCCAAAGCATCGTTTCAACGTATCAAGACAATAATAAGCGAAGCACCAGTCCTGGCAAGCCCGGATTACATAAAAGAGTTTTTGATTTTTTCTTTTTCCTCATAACATATAATCGCAGTTGTATTGTTACAGAAAAATGAGGAAGGTTGTGAGCGGCCTGTTGCATTTTTTAGCAGAAGTCTCAGAGACACTGAGCTGAAATATGACATATTGGAAAAACAATCTTATGCAATGGTCAAATCTCTCAAGGCTTTTAGAACTTACACGTTGCACTCAAAGATCATTGCTTATGTGTCGTCAAGCTCCGTTAAAGATATCCTGGTGCAGCTAGATAACGACAGAAGAAGAGGCAGGTGGCTGGCTAAAATTCAGGAGTTTGACCTGGAAGTCAAACCAACTAAAATTATCAAAGGTCAGGGTTTGGCCAAATTTCTAGCTGAATCAAATTTAAAATCACTTGGGATAAATCAGCTGCAAGAGAACGAGGGGTTTCTAGAAATAGATGAGCTTGACATCACTGCACCCACAATTGAGATTCAAGACAAGTTCTCTACTTCAGTCTGGTATCATGATATTGTTTCCTACCTACTGGCCCTTCAATGTCCCAGTGAGTTAAACCCATCTAAAAATAGGACACTGAAGTTACACACTGTAAAATATTGTATCATAGATGGTAAATTGTATTGGAAAGACCCACTGGGTTTCCTGTTGAGCTGCTTAGTCGAGGCCGAAACAGAAAGGCTTATAGATGAATTCCACGTGGGAGTGTGCGGAGGACACCATGCTTGGCGGGAAATGACTTATAAAATTTTAAGAGTCGAGTATTACTTGCCTAAATTATTCATAGATGTGAACACTAAAGTCTGAACTTGTACACCTTGTCAGTTGTTTATAGGAAAATAGAAAGTCCCAGCTTTACCTTTAGTTCTGGTTAAAACCGAAGCTCCATTTCAGCAATGGGATCTTGATTTCATCGGAGAAATTCATCCACACTCCAATGCACAACACAAGTGGATTCTAACTGATACAGAATATTTCACTAAATAGGTGGAAGCTTTTCCCACGAGAAATGCAACTGACTCGGTAGTAATCAGTTTCCTAGAAGAAAATATTTTATCCAGGTTTGGTTGTCCCCGAAAGATAGTCACTGATAATGCGCAAGCATTTAAGTCAATGGCCATGATAATCTTTTACCAAAAATACAAGATAATACTATGACACTCCACAACTTACTATCCACAAGGTAATGGTCTAGCTAAATCATCTAATAAAAGTCTGATTACCATGATCAAAAAGGTTTTGACTGAAAACAAGAAAGCATGGCATATCCATTTAAAATATGCTCTATGGGCTAACAGGATAAGTACCAAAAGATCAATTGGGATTTCCCTTTTTCAGATGGTATATGGCACTGACGTCATTTTACCAATAAATCTTTCTTTGCCCGTAATGAAACTTTGGCAAGATTCAAATGAAGAACCCAACAACGTTACCAGGAGGATAAACCAGTTGGTTGAAGTTCAGCAAAATAGGGCCAAAGTAAATGAAAGGTTATAGAGATATTAGGATAACATGAAGGCCTTGTTCAATCAAAAAGCTAAAGATAGAGATTTCCTCCCTAGCGATCTGGTCCTGAAATGGGAAGCCAAGAAAGAAGGCACTGGTAAACATGGAAAGTTTGATCTGATCTAGTTCGGACCATATACGATTTCGACTTCTGAGGGAAAAAATGATTTTTCATTAGAAAATCTCGATGGAGACATTCTCAACACCCCTGTAAAAGGGCAGTACATTAAACACTTCATGCAGTAATGTGTTTCTGAAATCTCATTATACATACCGGTTTGTTTTCATGCTTACTTTATAGTTCCATTTCTTTTGGTAAGTTTTTTATTTTAAGATATAAAGAAAATAAAAATAAATAATAACAATAATAATAATATTTTTGATTCATGAGATTTCCTGACAATTAGTATGCTAATTTATTTTGCAGGTGTTATCACTTCAAGAAACTCTTTGGGGTTGTAGGCCAAAGATGCTTGGTAACTCAAGAATATGGTAAATTTGGTATGCTTGGATCAATGGGATAACTCAATGGCTAATGAGAAGAAAAACTTATCATGCATTCAAATAAGACAGTGCTTTTAGAAATCAATAATCAGATAAAGTAATTGGAATAGGGTATGAAGAACACTAATCTAGATAACCAAGTACATTAACATGCAGGGTCATACAAGATAGTAAGAGATCCTTTAATTCAAATTCATGAGCTAAATAAGAAGATAACAGTTCTTAAAAGATGAGCTAAATTGAATCAAAGTACAGAGTAATGCAACACAAGAATAAATCTGACATTGGTAGAAAAAGAAAACTGTGATTCATATCAAGATAAGAGTCTAAGTACATGAGCCAAAAATGTATCCAGGATTGAACCCTGATCTCTTAAAAAGATAGGCATTTATAGCCTTTACAATCAGTTTTTAGATCCTGAAAACTTGGATCTGTATATCTAAATATAGAAAATAAAACTAACCAAATACAATTTGATAATCAAAAGACTAGTTCCTAGGACTCGAACTATCTTTTTTGTTGATCTTTGAAATTTGGTCTTCATCACTTTTATGACTCTGATGTGTCGTGGAAGGTAAAGAAAAATGTCCTCTGTAGCTGGAATCTTAGATGGAATCCTTCAACAACTGTAACCAAAACTTTAGTTGACCAATTTTAACATTTGGTCTAAAAATCTCCACGAATCTTTGATGTTGATTGTTTTTTATTTGGTGGTTAATCCTTTGATGCTCCCATAACTCTTTAATTACTCCAAAATTGCTTTGCTCCAGCTTAACTTTCCAAAATTTGCTTTTTGTAGTTTCACCAGCTATTACGCCTTTTGATCTGCTAATTAGCTGGTGAAAGATCTTCTTTTCACCAGATAACTGGTTATAATTCCACCTTCTACACTGGTGAAAGTTCTGTCTTGGTCAAAAAGGAAACATCTCATGGTCAAATCAAATTTATTGTTTGCATTAACGAGGCTGCAGCCCAAATCATCATTGGGAAATGATGTTCTTGATCTGGCCTGGCGATTATAGATCTGATTTTTGGAAATTCCATGGGTAGTAAATGTGCATCAAGTAATAGAGGTCTCCTGACAAAGTAAAAAGATCACAGCCATCAGAAAATGACCATTGCTTTAATGTCTATGTATTTGTTTCCACTCTGTGATCAGATGCCCCTTTATTGTACATCTTGATTTTACAACTATCCTCCCAATTTTGTTTCCTTCAATGCCTTCTTATGAAACTTACCCAATCTTAATCAACATTGAAGTCCTGGCTTATGATGTTGCACGATGTTGTATTCATGTCTTTGATGCTATCTGTAGATGTCCTCTGGACTATTGCAAAAATCAACTAATGTAGAATAGGCTAAATTTAGCACATTGGATCTTGTATAATCTTCGAAAGTTCTGTAGCTGTTTGGTTCCCTGGCACCTGTATCTTTTGTTTCCTGGAAATGCTCAACCTGATAATGATTATATGCCTGCAAATATGGAGATGTATGCCCCATAGTTGAGTAATACTCTACCATCTAGAAAAAGGATCAAACTCTTCTGATCTTGCCTTCATCAATAGTTTTAATTTATATTAGTCCAATAGATATTTCATTCACATGTTGAGTAGTTTTTTCACTTGTTACTCACCCACCCGGTGTCAACCAAAATGCAGTTTCCCTTCAGTATGTAGTCAGCAGGCTATAAGGTCCCTCAACAACCACATTAATATATTCATCTTGATCAGGAGAAAACTTTATCAGCCTGACACCCAATTTAGGGAAGTGCAGCACAACCACCTTCCCATCCAGATGCTTAGACAACATATTGAACTCATTTTAGAGCTAAATACATATTCGAGGGTGAGAACAGGAAGACCTTCCATAAGATCTTGGAGGGCACATATAGGATTAATCTATGTAATAATGACCCTAGCTCTAGCAACCTTCATGACTATAGCAAAACCCTTGCCAACATCTCCATACCCACACACAACAACAACCTTACCATCATCAACATCTGTGGCTCTGATAACATTTTGATCTTGCTCTAGATCTAGTTGTCTCTATCCCAAAAAATTGAAACCTTGTTGTAACGCATCACTTCCATGCAAATACCACACCTGCTTCAAATGCCATCTTGATTTTTCTATTGTTATTTTAATGATGATCAGAGAAATTTATTTATTGAAATAGCACCCATCTTCACCTATTCATGGCTATTGTTTGTGGCCCACTTCAGAACTAAATTATTCTCAATCACAAGACACCTGTAAGCTCGTGTAGTATACCATAAAATCTACCAACAATCGAATTTCAAAATGCCATCTGCAAAATTTCAGGCACCTATCAACTGATGGAACGAGTGGTGTCGGGCTTGGAAATTGAACCGGGCTTTGTGTATTGACTTGTGTCTTGATTTGGTGCTTTGGCATACAAAACAAACTGATAATTTACTCATGGCTTTGATGTGTTGTTTGGTATGTGGGCTCGACACTTGTGTGTCGACTTGGGTGGCATTGGTAACATATGGACTCAGAATTTGGCACTTTCACTTGGGAAATAATATGCTCTGATAATTAAGAACAAACTGCAATTAGAATCTTCACACGGTTATCTATGTGTCAATACCCTCGACCATGATCGATGAGTCATATGGGACAAAGCTTGATGTTGCGTTGTGCTTGACTGGTGTGTCGATTTGTGGCTTAAACCTGTTGTTTGACTTGGTATGAGAAAGACCTTGTGATTTGTATGGATTTGTGACATGTGGACTTGAGATTTGTCTTAAATCCTGACTTGGTGCACTAGGTTTATGGCTTGGGTTGGGAAATAGCTTGCAGGTCCCCAACCTTTTGATAAGAGTCTAAAGCTTAGATCTTTTATAAAAAGTCATAAACCCAATAGGTTGGATTAGTCTTAGACATTAATACGGCTTGGAGTTTGTCATATAATTAATGTAGCTTGGGTTTATACTTAGGCCATATATCACTTAGTGCACACACACACCACAAGAATTATATTATTTTTGTTTGAAAAAGGCAAAAACTAGGGTTTAGGCTATGTATCAATTAAGAAATATTGACAATATGTATTTGTGAAATGTAGGTTGAAGACTAAATAACAATGGTTTGGAGCAATCATGATCAATGAGAGCTGATAAGGAAACTACAAGTTTAAGAAGCTGGCCAAAGGCTAATAAGAAAAATGAGTGAAACAGGGAGAGAGAGAGATAAAACCGCTCTCAACAAACCAATGCATTTTGATCGCTAACAACTGGCTCCAACTGGGATGGAGACCTCCCTGTGAGGTTTCCAAGAACCTAGTAGTTCCAGTAGCCTTTAGCATTGGGCATGGAGTCATTTGGCCTATGCAACTGTTCCTCTGCAAACCTCCAACCTGCCTATAGCTTTCCTGTAGCCTGCCTGTAACCTGCCTATAAGTTTCCCTGCTTATTTATGAGATCAACAACTGAAAAGATCTAGTTGCTCGTATGGCGAGCTTATTCTTCTGCCTACTCCTACACTAACCAACTATACTGCCTCTTATCAAGTGAAGTCATGCTTCCAATGAAGCCATGTGAGAAACCGATTTACTGACATCATGCTAGATCTTGACCCAAAAAACAATGGAAGCCATATCATGTAGAAAAGAGGTTTGAATAGATGATAAAGACAATCTTCTTCTAACATAAATATTTTAACATTTATGCTGCTCATACACTCCAAATAGTCAGCAAAAGGGTCATCAAATTCACAAAGAAATACCTCTTTGGACTATTGATCCCGCTGTAATTTGAAATGATGTTAAAGGCTGCCTTTACTAATCTCACTGTTGAATGCAAGCTGCTTGAGATCTGTTGGAGAAACATATAGGATGGACTATTGATCCATACTTTTCATCTCCTCACCTTTTTCATATCTGTTGCAATCTACCTTTATCTGAAAGTCTGGAAAATGTGAGTTGTCCTCACTCTATACTGCAAATGAAATACTTTCACTTACTGATTGGTCAATCTGCTCATCACCTTTCATGTCTTCATGTCTGCTATAATTTCCCTGTGTCTGCAAATCTGAAAGATGAGGGTTGCTCATAGTATTTTCCACAAATCTAAAACTGTCACCTGCTAATGTGTCAATCTAATAATCATATTTTTGCTGAAAAGTAGGACTAGAAGCAATTTTAGTAGTCAACAATCCTTCGCAAGACTTAAAGTCTTCTTCCTCATCACTATATTTATCAAATATGGGAACATCAAGAACAATTTCTAATGATGGATATGAAGATTCTTGCATAGAGTCATCAGCAATAGGATCTTGAAATAGATTTGAAACAATATCACCTTTTACCTCATCATATTCATCATTCTCATCTGACATCGATATGTAAGGTACATAAGGAGAAAAATAATCCTCTTGTTGTCCTTTTTGGAGATTTGATGTTTTCTGAAAATCTTGTTCTTCATAGTTACTACCGCTTCTCTTGATCTGCAGATCTGAAAATTGTGGGCTAGCTTTACTTATTTCAATGGATATCTGACCAACAGAAAGATGATGATTTCCATGTGTATCTAGAGAAAATTCATCTCCTTTATAATCCATTTTTAGTTTATGTTGATGTGAAAGCACATCATCATGAAGATCATTAGAGATATGATGTAGATGATGAGGGAGATATTCTTCTCTATTTACATTTTCAACCTGAGAATGCAATTCATATTCTTCATGGCAATTATTGAATGCAAACTCATCTGAATAGTACCTTTTACAATGTTCAATGAATACTTGGTGAAAATCCTTCAAGGATGAAATACTGGAAGGAGGTAAAGAAAAATACCACTGACGTGCATCACCATACAATGAAAACATGAACATCTTCATACGAACATCTTCATGTTGTATATCTAATAGATCCATGCACTCATGAAACTTGAGGAGGTATTCTGTAGGATTGTCTTCTTTTCTCTCTTTGAAGCTAGGCAGAAAATCTCCCCATTCTGACATATCAGGTACTGGATGTGGGAAACCAGGAATTGAAGAAAAATTGAGAGGTGCAAACCTTCGAGCCAAACGAGCAAAAAACGCTTTTGAGAACTAAATGTTGTGGAGTCGCCACTGAATCCATCCTTCATGGAGTCACCAGATAGATGATTACAACCAATGTAGTGTCCAGCATTTGTCTACCGTCAAATATCAGATCTATGTCATCTCCCAGGGAAGCTGAGCTTCGATCTCCTCTCCCCGACAACGGCGCCAATTTGTTATCACTCCAAGAAACTCTTTGGGGTTGTAGGCCAAAGATGCTTGGTAACTCAAGAATATGGTAAATTTAGTATGCTTGGATCAATGGGATAACTCAATGGATAATGAGAAGAACAACTTATCATGCATTCGAATAAGACAATGCTTTTAGAAATCAATAATTAGATAAAGTAATTGGAATAGGGTATGAAGAACACTAATCTAGATAACCAAGTAAATTAACATGCAGGGTCATACAAGATAGTAAGAGATCCTTTAATTCAAATTCATGATCTAAATAAGAATATAACACTTCTTAAAAGCTGAGCTAAACTGAATCAAAGTACAGAGTAATGCAACACATGAATAAATCTGACATTGGTAGAAAAAAAAGACTATGATTCATATCAAGATAAGAGTCTAAGTACATGAGCCAAAAATGTATCCAGGATTGAACCCTGATATCTTAAAAAGATAGGCATTTATAGCCTTTACAATCATTTTTTAGATACTGAAAACTTGGATCTGTATATCTAAATATAGAAAATAAAACTAACCAAATACAATTTGATAATCAAAAGACTAGTTCCTAGGACTCGAACTGTCTTTTTTGTTGATCTTTGACATCTCGTCTTCATCACTTTTATGACTCTAATGTGTCGTGGAAGGTAAAGACATATGTCCTTTGTAGCTGGAATCTTAGCCGGAATCCTTCAACAACTGTAACCAAAACTTTAGTTGACCAATTTTAACATTTGGTCTCAAAATCTCCACGAATCTTTGATGTTGATTGTTTTTTATTTCGTGGTTAATCCTATGATGCTCCCATAACTCTTTAATCACTCCAAAACTGCTTTTCTCCAGCTTAACTTTCCAAAATTTGCTTTATGTAGTTTCACCAGCTATTACGCCTTTCAATCTGCTAATTAGCTGGTGAAAGCCCTGCTTTTCACCAGCTAACTAGTTATAATTCCACCTTTTGCGCTGGTGAAAGTTTTGTCTTGGTCAAAAAGGAAACATCTCATGGTCAAATCAAATTTATTGTTTTCATTAACGATGTTGCAGCCATATCATCGTTGGGAAATGATGTTCTTGATCTGTCCTGGCGATTATGGATCTAATTTTTGGAAATTCCATGGGTAGTAAATGTGCATCAAGTGATAGAGGTCTCCCATCAAAGTAAAAAGAGCCCAGCCATCAGAAAATGACCAGTTCTTTAATGTCTATGTATTTGTTTCCAATTTGTGATCAGATGCCCCTTTATTGTACATCTTGATTTTACAACTATGCTCCCAATTATGTTTCCTTCAATGCCTTCATATGAAACTTACCCAATCTTAATCAACATTGAAGTCCTGGCTTATGATGTTGCACGATGTTGTATTCATGTCTTTGCTGTTATCTATAGATGTCCTCTAGACTTTTGCAAAAATCAACTAATGTAGAATACGCTAAATTTAGCACACTGGATCTTGTATAATCTTCGAAAGTTCTGTAGTTGTCTGGTTCCCTGGCACCTGTATCTTTTGTTTCCTAGAAATGTTCAACCTGATAATGATTATATGCCTGCAAATATGGATATGTATGCCCCATAGTTGAGTAATAATCTACCATCTAGAAAAAGGATCAAACTCTTCTGATATTGCCTTCATCAACAGTTTTAATTTATATCAGTCCAATAGACATTTCATTCACATGTCGAGTAGTTTTTTCACATGTTACTCACCCACCCGGTGTCAACCAAAATGAAGTTTCCCTTCAGTATGTAGTCAGTAGGCTGTAAGGTCCCTCAACAGCCACATTAATATATTCATCTTGATCATGAGAAAACTTTATCATCTTCTCACCCAATTTAGGGAAGTACAACGTAGCCACCTTCTCATCCAGATGATTAGACAACATATTGACCTCCTTTTAGAGCTAACTACATCTTCGAGGGTGAGAACAGGAAGACCTTCCATAAGAGATTGGAGGGCACAGATAGGATTAATCTCTATAATAATGACCCTCGCTCTAGCAACCTTCATGATTGTAGCACAACCCTTGCCAACATCTCCATACCCACACACAACAACAGCCTTACCAGCATCTGTGGCTCTCATAAGACTGTGATATTGCTCTAGATTTGGTTGTCTCTATCCCGAAAAATTGAAACCTTGTTTTAATGCATCACTTCCATGCAAATACCACACCTGCTGCAAACACCATCTTGATTTTTCCGTTGTTATTTTAATGATGATCAAAGCAATTTATTTATTGAAATAGCGCCCATCTTCACCTGTTCGTGGTTGTTGTTTGTGGCCCACTTCAGAACTGAATTATTCTCAATCACAAGACACCTGTAATCTCATGTAGTATACCATAAAATCTACCAACAATCAAATTTCAAAACGCCATCTACAAAATTTTGGGCACCTATCAACTGATGGAACGAGTGGTGTCGGGCTTGGAAATTTCACTGGGCTTTGTGTATTGACTTGTGTCTTGATCTGGCACTTTGGCATACAAAACAAACTGATAATTTACCCGTGGCTTTGATGTGTTGTTTGGTATGTGGGCTCGGCACTTGTGTGTCGACTTGGGTGGCTTTGGTAACATATGGACTCGGAATTTGGCACTTACGCTTGGGAAATAATATGCTCTGATAATTAAGAACAAACTGCAATTAGAATCTTCACATGGTTATCTGTGTGTCATTACCCTCGACCATGATCGATGAGTCATATGGAACAAAGCTTGATGTTGCATTGTGCTTGACTCGTGTGTCGATTTGTGGCTTAAAGCTATTGTTTGACTCGGTATGAGAAAGACCTTGTGATTTGTATGGATTTGTGACATGTGGACTTGAGATTTGTCTTGACTCCTGACTTGGTGCGCTAGGTTTATGGCTTGGGTTGGGAAATAGCTTGTAGGTCCCCAACGTTTTGATAAGAGTCTAAATCTTAAATCTTAAATCTTAATAGCTTAGATCTTTTATAAAAGTCATAAACCCTATAGGCTAGATTAGGCTTAGACATTAATATGACTTGGAGTTTGTCATATAATTAATGTAGCTTGGGTTTATACTTAGGCCAGATCACTTAGTGCA
Source organism: Picea engelmannii (assembly GCA_009831015.1). Classification (NCBI taxonomy): domain Eukaryota; kingdom Viridiplantae; phylum Streptophyta; class Pinopsida; order Pinales; family Pinaceae; genus Picea; species Picea engelmannii. The sequence goes on from ML784533.1 coordinate 381,116, forward strand.
CACACACACCACAAGAATTATATTATTTTTGTTTGAAAAAGGCAAAAACTAGGGTTTAGGCTATGTATCAATTAAGAAATATTGACAATATGTATTTGTGAAATGCAAGTTGAAGACTGAATAACAAAGGTTTGGAGCAATCATGATCAATGAGAGCTGATAAGGAAACTACAAGTTTAAGACACTGGCCAAAGGCTAATAAGAAAAATGAGTGAAACATGGAGAGAGAGAGATAAAAACACTCTAAAAAAGCCAGTGCATTTTGATGGCTAACAGCAGGAAATTTGTTGACGAACCAATAGACTAGAGATGCTAAAAAGGTGATAGGTAGGGATATATGTATTAAATATCTTCCAATGAAAAAGGTAATAAATTACTAGCCTTTTTGGCCGACAACATAGGAGTTACCAAGGTATGAGATTCTGCTCTGAAAATTCAAGCTAAATTACCCCAAGAGATACAAATGAATAAATCATTAGTTCAAATGATGCTAATATTATCACTGAAATTTTCAAATAAGGAAGTGAAAAGAAAGGGGGGACTTAAGGAAAAGTTATAAAATCTAACTAAGAAAATCTTTAAGATAGGTCATGTGTGCAGTAGTTTTTTTGAAGCCCCTTACCTTCCCCTTAGTAATGGTAAAGCTTGTTTCTGACTTGACCCTGGAGGTTTTATCATAAGTTCCTTGAGAAAAGAAAAGTCTCAATTTGGTTCTGAATATTATCAAACAAACCTTCAAAAATGAGAATAGGTTGAGTTTATAGTTCTTTAACTTTAGCTGAACCAGAAGTATGTCTAGGTTAATATTAACCTTATTAACCTTCCTAACGGGAATAAATAGATTGGTTTTGCTAAAGGAAATTCCCTAAAAATATTTCAAGAAGTTTCCCTTAAGAATTTCCCTGAAGCCAATGATGTTTGAAGGCAAGAGAGAAGATTAGACCAGAGCTATTTAAGTGAGTTAACATGCCTCTGTTGTTAAAAAATTCAAGAAGATATCTTCCCGAGTATATTACATACTGATTGATTTCCCCCACTTCATATTAAAAAGTATATATAGACAGATCGTGAAAGGAAATTTAATATTGATTACCCCCATCTAGTCCAAAGAGATGAAGAAAGAAAATTCATTATATTGATTGCCCTCATCTCAGCATTTAAATGCTAGAAAACAATGAAGTGGTGAAAGGAAATTCAATATGGGAAGTATGATAACTTCATTGGGGTAATGAACAGGCTCGCTGGCAGTGAAGCAATATCCTTATATATGATAAGGTTGTTATACATGAATTACAAGACGCTATGGTAACTTTTCTTCTTTCATCCGGATTCACATTATAGGTTTCTGGGATCCCCTAATTTGACACATTGAAATTAGTTTACCTTGATGTAAACGGAATTAGGTGAAACCTGGTAGAATGGTTAATTTGGATTTGATTATCTTACACAGATCTAAGGTCAGTTTTAGAAAAGGAAATCTATTGAGAACCTAAGTCGAGATCATCAGATGTTTTATTTTTGAAGAATTTTCAAAGTCAAATGTAGAGATCCTAAAATCCTGTTTTGATTTTTTCTCCTGGTCTGTTTCACAAAGTTGAATTATTGACCCCATTTACCCAATGAAGGCACTTGGTATACATGTTCTTCTCATCCCACAAGGAAACGAGATCCCTATATGGAGCCTAATGTTGACACGAAGTTTAATTTTTTACCCTTTAAACCTAAAACTTCGCTATTTCCTAATCATGGAGTTGCCTTTAGTCCTAAAAATGAGTCAAAAGTATTTCGACTTTTTGGGTTTCATGATTCATCTTTTCATGAGGTATGATTTTTATTTCGCAACTCCAGAGTCCCAGTACCGAAATCCCGAAAAGGATTTATATTGAAAGTAATAAAAAAGAAAAAAGAAAAAAGAAAAAATGAGTGTTATAAGTCCCGACGCATGTTTCACAAAGTACCCTTTAGTCATGATTAATTAAACTCTTAAACAAAATAAACAATTCATTAATCTTTTGTGATTTAGGTTTTCTTATATCAAAGTCCTTTCAAAATGTCGACCCACGAATGCTCGATCCCCGAATTTCCGAAAACAAAAAATCAATTACTAATCTTGATTAATTAAAGAATTAATACAAGTGATTAGCGCCTAAAGTAATCCCATCGTGATTTCGAGATTCAGGGTTTTCTTATGACATACCTCTTGGGTACAGGATCCCCGAAATTCTGAAATGCAAAATCGCGATTTTTTTTTAACAAAGTCTAAAACTAAATTATGTTAGTTTAAAATAGGATTAATAATGACTAAACTACTTTTCGCGTTTAGCATTTCGGGATTTGTTGAAAGCAGTCCTTTCGAAAGTCTAGTATGAAATCGCTAATATGAGGCAGTATTAATAACAGACAAATGGAGATATTGTTGACATGAAGGCGTATCTCCAAGCATATCTTCCTCATTAAAACATTAATTCCTAATCACCTATGTCAGTATGCTTATTGTAAGACAAGATAAAGGTTAATAAACGTTCTATAGTTCGAATTTCATTCTGGTTTTTTACAATCAAGAGTGAGTTGCATTTATCCAGGCTTATATATTTATCCTCTGCAAACAGGTTTTCAGTCTAGCGCGAACATTATGGCACCTAGAAAGGCACCTAAGAAAAGTGAAGAAACAACTGAAAGCTTGAGCTCAGAAGAAACTATCATATATGATACTACACTACATGCCATTGATTCCATCAAATCCTGGAGGCAAATTGCTGAAACCTTGGACTACAAAATCAAGAATTTTCTCGATGATTCTGAAAACAAACTCTGGGACATAGTAGATTCCGCACTTCACAAAGTATCTACACACCCACGACTCGTGACATACAAAGATATGATTAGTTGGGATTTAGAGAGGATAGATGTGCAAATGAAAAGCATTTTGGAAAGTCGAGGGGTCGTCGTCGGCTCTTTCAGACAAGAGAATATACAAGTAATGTACAAACTATCTCCCAATTATAAGTACATTTTAATAAAGAGTTTGTAAGTGAATTTCAAAGGAAAGAATGCACAGAGGCAGATCAAACATACCTTGGCATAATCAAAGACTGGTGGAGACACCCAACAAAATTCAGGGCCGATACCCATAGCATTTATACCACAACCTTTTTGAATGAGTACATGGCTTATGTGGCTATGATGCTATGTAGACTTTTCGAGAAGAAAAGTCCTACCCATTTCCCTGCAGAATGGGTTCCCCTTTTACATGAAGCAGCCGAAGGCTATAGCTTCAATTGGAACAAGATTCTATCAGATAACCTAGCTAAGGAGGTTATATAGTATCAAACCATGAGATCTAGTGGCCGACCAGTAGCCTTATACATGTTCACATACATTATGGATGCTATATGTTTCATGACTCCTTTCCCTTTGATGAATTGGAGTTGGAACCCAACCTGCACTAAACCTATTCATGAATATCATTCTAAGTTGTGGGAAGAAAATGTTAAGGATTCTTTTTACAAAATTTGTCATTTCATGGTGATGTCAGTGCATTAGATGTTGTATGGCTATGCACCCCTTCGTATTTCAGAGTTGTTCATAGGAAACCTCAAGGCGGTCGTTGATTGGTTTATTGAGGAGAATTTCTCCTATATTAGGGTTTTCTGATGTTCTATCCCTCCTCATGCACTTCCAAAATTCCTCCCTGACAGACTGGTGTGTAGGGAGGTAGCTCATCAAATAATAATAGGCGGTATTGGGATAGAACTGAATACAGCTCAAAAGAAGTTTTGGCTAGTCTTTCCCGTACAGATTGGGAGGTTTTCGCTACTCAACTTGGGTCATTCCAAGGTTGAAGCTGCAACTCTAGAGGAGGTCAAGTTGGTGGATCTCGAACATAGGAAACACGACCCTTATCAAACAGTGGGAAACCACATGGATCACTGTGGCATGAAATCATATGAACATGAGGAATCCCCTCGCGATGACATTTTCAAAGGGTTCAAAACCTATGAGGAGGTGTTAGACAGGGTACAAACATTACCATCCGACTTGCAAACTAGTTTTCTAACCTTCCAGAGACATAGATGAAGTGGTTTTCCCAAGGTATTGTAGGGAGAAGAAACAACCCCTACCCCAAAACAAGAAAACACTCCCCTAGGTTTTATATAGAAAGCACAGGATAAAGCAGACATTAAGGAAAATCCACAAGGGGATGAAGGATCTTCACAAAACAAAGAAGTCCCATAGACAGAGAATCCAGGAGAAGAAATAGAAATAAGGTCTAGGACACCTCTCGAGTCCACTCAATCTACTCCCCCTTCATCATCTATTGTTCATGTTGATACCCCCAAGGCAACAGGGGAAACAAAATCCACAGAGTTGGGTAATCCCATCGCTTCCTTGACCCTTTTACAGTCTACTTTTGGGCTCCCTCAGATAGGAGTCATATATGCTAGTGAGCTCATCCCTGTCTCTAGAGAAGAAATACTTCCCTCCGATTACTTTTTCAGTAAAAAGAGGAAGGATGTATTAAAGAAGGAGATGTATATGAGAGAAGGTGGTATGGTAAGGAAACACATGGTACTGGTAGATGGGCAGAACTTGGAAGAGGAAGATTCCTCTATAGAGGTAGCGGGCTCCATGGGAGCTCTGACAACAACAAATCTATTCACTGTTGACAATATGATAACAAGGTTGAAACAGAGTAACCACATGATAGTCCAGTTGCAAAACCAACTAAACAATACCAAGAAAAATGTTAGAGAAGAAATAAATAAAGGTCTAGATCAAGCCAGGGCTATTGACAAATAGGAAATTCAATCGCTTAAGTCAAGTCTAGATGAGATGAACAAGAAGATGCAGACTAGCCAAATACAAGTTATTCGGGAAGAAGAATTGTTAAGACAACTACAGGCTAAATTGAATTCAATGAAAGGCCAAGTTATAGATTTGAAATTTTTTCAGTACCAGTCACTAGAAATACATACGAAGATAGAATCTGAGCAATAGATATTAAGCTCCAAAGTAGAGATTATTCAAAAAAAAAATCAAGAAGTAAGAAATGCTTTTGATAATATTATTTTTAAAGAAAAAGAAGCTAAATCAGAAAGGACCACTTTCCAAAAGGCAGTTGTATGTTCATAAAATGAGGAGGTATCAAAAATTCCAAAGCTATCTATCGCAGAGCAGATCAGAGGCGATATCATGCTCAAAGTATGGGAAACCAACATCGTAGAAAACAAGAGAATAGCCAAGGAAATCAAAGATGATTGCGAAGAAATCTTTTATTTGGTGGACAAGGGATCATTAGGTATTAGAAGAGACAATTTCATTGGGCAATTAGGACACATAAACATTATAAGACACCAATTGAATTTCAAAGAGGGTTTGAATGAAATTTAGATGGAAATTTCACAATTAAAGGAAATTGATGTTACACTAGTAGACAGGTGGTTGGTGAAGCCAAACTCAAAATTGAAATCAATTAAGTTTGTTGGTAAGGGGATTGAAGACTGGCTTCCAAAAATTCAGAGAAAAAATTATCTATTCGAAGCGAAGGATTTTCCAGAGCCTCCCAGAAATTTTGTACACTTTCTTGAAAAATGTATTGGGTCAAAAGAAGGAGATACTTCAATAAAACAATGAAGTATCTTTTTAAAAGCTTATAGTATCAAGACAATAGAAAAATAAAAGATAATCAAGAAAATGGTTGAGATTTTCATTTTGGTAACTGTTTACCCCTAGGAGTTAGGAAATCACCAACCATCAATGTATGGGTGATCTGGTATAAGTATAATTTTAGGAGACTGAAATGAGGCTTTTTTTGGGCGTATTGTAAAGAAGAATTTGAAGATATGTTTGAATTAATATAAATATAGATTGAAGATTCTAGATCTGGTCAAGTTTGAGTTATGTGCTTCTTTGTTGTTTCATATTTTTAATATCTCTTTTATGAATGATTAACTGCAATTTAGTACAACCTCTACTGTGATGATTAATTATTCTTGCAATTTAATCATTTACATTTTTTCCTCTGTATCGGCTATCAACAGGTAAAATACCTGTAAATGTTTTAGATTTCAATATCATATGCTTCATTAAGAATTTTTCCTAACTATTTTCTTCTTCTGTCACAAGGTAAGATTCCTCTTTAATTGATGCCTCACCTTGTTCAACATCTTTATGTTTTCTTTTCATTTCATATATATTCCCTTTTCAAAATTTAACTCAGATACTGGAAACGGCCTTTAGTTTCCTCATACTATTAATTCAAGGTTTTGGAGTTCTTCTTATATTTTTTGAAATAGAAATAGCAAACCCTAAAAGAAAACACTAGAATTTATCTTTTCAGTCTTTATCCCTCATGACTGTACCAGTTACAAGAAAACCCAATATCGAGCCTGGACTATCAGATCAAACGAGCATTGCCTTAAATTTATTTAACACCATCTTATAGAAAGAAAGTAACCGGGTTGAGTTAGAACATTCATGGGTAGCAATTGAAAGGGATATTAGTACCCAGGAAAACTGGGAAGCTAGACAGAGACAGTTAGGAAACCAACCATAGCCCTTTTTGTATAACTGACTTTTCTATCCTTAACTTTCTCTATCTTTTTGGATGCCTTGACGATATACTTTAGAGCCTTAAAGTATAAACTCAGGAACAACACTCAGTAAAGTGTAAAAAAAAGGGGTTTGGTGCTTCCTAGGGTTTGTTCCCTAAAACAAGGGATTTGGTGTTTCCTAGGGTTGGTTCCCTGAAAAAAATGGAGTTGGTGCTTCCTAGGGTTGGTGCCCTAAAACAAGGGAGTTGGTGCTTCCTAGGGTTGGTTCCCTAAAACAAGGGAGTTATTGCTTCCTAGGGTTGGTGCCCTAAAGAAGGGGATTTGTTTCTCCAAGAGTTGGTTCTCTAAAGAGGATTTATTTACTACACAAACACAAGATTATTCTTTATAAACTTTGTAATTCTTGTTGAAGTATACTTATATAATTTATTGTTTAAATACAAATTCTATTGTTTGTTGGAATATTGGTTGTTGTCATTGATGTCAACCCTAGTCATGGGTTTTGGACCACAATATTGATAAAGGTATTTGGACATGAAGGACAATGCACATGCATATACAACACCCATGAATGGATAGTATACATCATGTTGTTTCCAGTGGTATGTGGCACATCACGTGGATCCTCATGGTTGAGGAGAAATGAATTTTTGAAGATGACAAAGTGAATTGAAGAAGGAAGTACATGTAGGCCCTGCAGATAATTAAAGAAAAGAATTACAAAATAAGAAAGTGTCAGGTCGGCCCTAATGTCAAAATTAAGTGACATAAATGGTATAAATAAACATCATTATACATTCATTTTGATACAAGTCTAATTTCATAGGAAATAAGAAGTAAAGAAGGACGGATTTTATGGGAGGATGAAGTCTTTTGGTGATATGTTCTAAGGTATGTTATTTTCAGGTCATCTTACCATTTTTGCTACAACTTTTTTTTCTAGAATGATTCAGATGGTGAAATCACTATGGTATTGAGAAGACATATCAAGGTACCTTTGGTAAAAATTTCATCTCTTGTTTCGCTATAATTATGGAGATACACTCTGTGGAAGATAGGGTTTGTGACCAGTCCTAAAGCTAGTCAATAAACAGGTGTTCTAGGTAAAACATTCATAACGTATTCATCGAGAATCCAAATGATGTGGGTAAAAATTTCATTGGAAATAGTATGGACTTTAGTTTCTTGTGTGCGATTTTCAGAATCAGATGTTAAATATTGAGCGTGGGGCATTATGTACAAGTTCGGTCTCCTGAATAGACTAGAATTGAATAAAGTCTACCATTCTTTCTATAATTTCTTTTTTGGGGGAGGATTCAAGGAGTGAAACTTGGAGGAGTTTCAGAGAATACATTAAGTAATATTATATACAGGATCAGAGTACTCTAAGAATTGAAGAATTGAAGAAATTGAAGAAGTCTCAAGAAGCATTATCAGGTTCTATGTGATGATTGGTTGATGGTGATGATTTAATGTAAAGTTTTATTATCTCTCATATATTCTTGGGTGGAAGGAAGGGGCAAGGATGGA
>ML784533.1:412520-454134 GCA_009831015.1 Picea engelmannii
TTTTTAATTTTTTGGCCATTTTGCATAGTTTTGACCCTTTTTCTGTGCTGTGGAGTTAATCCTTGTGCCATGAACGACTGTTTTTCTGTGCTGACGATGCGGAGTTCTTGTCGCCCTACGCGGACGAAATTTCAGTGATAACAAGGAGGGACAAAAATATAATTTCTAACGAATAAAAATGGGATCATTGAAGATCATCAATTCCTACCAAATGGAAAATCTACTAAAAAATGTTCATTATAGCATTATTTTCAAACTCCATTCCATCCAAGCTATTGATATCGGTACACCCTGACTTCCAATATATACCCTTTCACCACCAATATATTTTAAATATTCCCCATGGAATTACACCTTCCCAGGTATTCCATGATCATTCCATTCCTCTATTACCATGCAATATTCCTCCCAATGTTCAGCCTTAACATCATCACTTTTCCTAGAAAAACCAAATAGAGAAAATTATTCAAGATTTGCTATAGGTGGGTGTTATCCATCCCTGTACCATCCCCTATTCTTCTCTAGTAGTCATGATACTCAATAAATAAGTCACTTGGCACATGCTCTCAAACTTTCATGCCCTCAAAAAAAATCACAATCAAAGACAAATTTTCGATTCTATCATTGATGACCTTTTGGATGAATTGAGTGGTGACCAATACTTTACCAAACTTGATCTCCATTCTAGCTACCACGAGATACATATGAAATAGGAATAAATCCCCAAAACTCCCTTCGGAACTCATGAGGGTCACCATGAGTTCTTGGTCATGCCCTTTGTTGGACACACTGATCACACTTAGAATTATTACAATCAAAGGATTTTGGAGAGTCTTTACCTTCATTGCTCTTGATGGAATTGTCTTCAGTATCTTCCTTTTTTCCTTGATATTTCTTCGTTATCTTCAACCATATATCCTTGGTGGAAGTACATTGTCCCATTATTTCTTTGATAGAACTTGAGAGTCCATTGAAAATGGTCTTGAGAGCCAAATAATCATTCTTCTTTTCTTCCTTTTCAACTGCAAACTTTGAATTATACTTCAAGGGAATTGATCCAATAATATCGTCTTTCCAAACACCTGCTCCTTTTGCTTTCAAATACCCTTTCATTTCTATTATCCATGATGAATAATTTTTCTCATCAAATATTGGAACTTCATCATCCATTTGTGTCCATGGATATCCTCCAAGCTTGTTAAGGCTTATAGTGAAGGCCTTCTTTGATACTAATTTTTGGATTACTGAGAAGGGGGGTGAATCAATAATGAGAATTTATACCAATTACTAATCATTTAAAACACAAAGTATATTCTTTTACTTATTCAACCATGTTCATTTGTTCCTCATCAATATCTTACTATATCATAAGCATTAAGATTCATCCGTGCATAATAAACAATAACAAACACATCCACACAATGCAAATTACACCAATATTTATGTGGAAACCCAATGTGGGAGAAAACCATGAAATTATTTTCTTATATGTGAAAATTACATTCAAGGAAGCACCAACTTCTAATTCTCCAGCTACAACTGGAAGGAAGCTCCAACCCCGTAGTTTCTCAGGATACAACCTGAGGGAAGCTCCAACTCCCCAATTCTATGGATACAACTAGAAGGAGGCTACAACCCCCTATGTTCTTCAGATATAATCAGAAGGTGGCTACAACCACCTATCCTTTTCCCATCCAACCTCCATGAAATATAAGTAGAATGATGGAACCACTGTCACACTATCAATGTGAGATATATTGTTGTAAACATGTACCAATCAACCTGAACCAAAACAATTGTAACAACATGTACCAAAAAACATGTAATCAACATGTACCAATAACTTGTAAACAACATGTAGCAATAACTTGTGCCAACATGTACCATGCATCAACCTGTACCTCAACCTATACCATAAACAAGTGCATCAACCATGCACCAAACCAATACAAATAACCTGTCCAAACAACCTATCACAACAACCCGTCTCATCAATCTTATCAACTAAATCATATCTACTCAGCAAGATCAATCATCAAGATAGCTCTCAACCATATGCACAATATCACCAATATGTGCATCAACCAAGCATATCACAACAACTCATAATCATTACCAAGATCAATATGTGCTTCTAATAATATGCCAAGACAAGTATGCTACATCATCCATAAACCATGTGTCAACAATACTACTAACAATTTCCTCCAACCATGTACCAAGTATGTACCAATCATGCATCAACTACATATCAACTATGACTCATCAAGATGTACCAATATCATCAACTATACACCTCATGTATGTGCCAACTCATCAACTACTTGTCTGAACCATATACCCAACATGTACCTCAACCATATACCAAATACATATACCAATATAACCATCCAAATTTCTCTAGTAATACATCACACTATCCATAACCAAATACCATAAACCATTACATCAAACCATGTGACACAACCTCACTATTATACAACCTCTATCTGTAACATACCTCAACCAAAATCTCTCATTAATTTCATCATCCAAATCTGATTTGTAACTCTGTAAAATACCTGGTGTATATGATCACATACCTACAAACCTTCCTTAACTTTATCAACAAGAGACTAGCATTTTCATCAAACTTGACTTTAGTCTCACATGACTAATTTTGGATTAGTCAACACCCCTAACTTGCAATAATCATAACTATGTACCTGTAATGAATAAATATTTGAAAATAGTACACAATGTTCTTCAGTGTCTGTAACACACCCCATCCACCCACTATCCAGGGTATGTCACTTACTTAGACACTTAGCTTAGTTCTGACAACATAATGTAACACCCAGTATTCAACTAAGGTATGTCACATAACTTTTTTTTTCTCTAAATATGTATATACACACATAGGCATACATACATACTGAACTGCATGCAATTAAACATATACATGCAATGCTCTCGGGGAAGCTTCCCATATAAAAGATAAACAAATAGTTGTGTTATGTAAATATACAATTTTATACGATTTTCAGACTGATTTAACAGTGAACACAGACATGCAGTGTATATAGGGTATATCCTTAAACATACGAACAGTTATGCTCACACAAGAAATAAAACCCATAAAATAACACATAAATGACAATGCAACATTAAATTCAACACATAACCGGTACTTATCTTGGTAAGAATGTCACAAACTACGTGCAGACCATCCACAAACCTCGCAACCTTAGACTACACTATTCGTCACTCTCAACAGTGAGTCACCCCCAAGCTGGGACTAGAATCCACCCGGGAAAGGGATTCCTAACTCGGCTAAAGGTTCAAGGTCAACCGGAAAGACTCCCTCTCAGGTGTTCACTCAACCACATCCTACAACCTCTCCTTACCCACATGCCTATCCCACCCAAGGAAGTGTGCCCCTTCTCTGCTCAATAGTCCCTCGGCTGCCCCACTTCCCTTCTAGGGCTTCAGTAATAGACCAGAGCAAAAGTATCAAAGCGCTATAGTCATTGTTTATCACCTTCAGGAAATCGATCCTCAGCAATTCCCTCACTTAGAGAATTGCTCATGGGCCTGACAACCCACCTCTTCAATCCCACTCCCAAGATGACAAGTACACCAACAGGAATGGATATCAATATGGTCTGGGTATGGTGGTAGGAAGATATGAGGTAGCTCAAGGACTAACAAAATGCATTGTGGATACTGGTTCTCTGGTCAAAGGAAAAATGGTAAAATTCCCCTCCCCACAATGGTTGATCCCCCCTTTCACAATGGTCGATCCCCTTTCACAATGGTTGATTCTCCCCAAAGGAACTAAGTCTCGGAAATAAGTATGCATGTCTCCAACTTGACACTTGTCATGTTGGAAGCTACTCTGATACACTTGTCCCCTACCTTAGGACTTAGGATAAATTAATTATCCGTACTTTATGTTTTTAAGAAATATTAATATAATATTTATTTTCGGCTTTAAGTTGTCTATCTTAGCCCTGTTCTTAACTTTAGGCCCTCCCTTTCCCTATTTGGTGGAATCTAGTCCCCCTTCTCTTTTATCATGGTCGGTCTGCGCATAGCGATGTATTTTCATATTAATCATGAGATATATACAAAATAGGTTCTCTAGCCTTTAACACCTAGATGCGTTGGCCTGATTCCAAGAGATAAGCATTCAGGCTTATAATACTGGCTCATCGGCCTATAATGCATATTATATACACAAAGGTTCGTTGAACTTAATATTGCACGCACTTTACTTACTGCGCGTGGTATTCATTGACCTCAAGGTTGCGCACTCTTTAGTTACTGCGCATTGTATCCTCTGTCTTTAAGGTTGCGCGCACCTTAGTTACTGCGCGCGGTATTCATAAATGTGCACATTACATCCCTTTACTGTGTAGTATATGCACACACCATGCCATGAAAGGTGTATTACAAAAATGATGTATAAACAACTCACTATCTTAAATATACTTGGATTATATTTACATTTGGGATCGACCGAGGGATATTACAATCCCCTCCCCTTATTTATGCACTGTCCTTAGTGCATCATGTACCCATATACAACAAAATTCTCAAAATTATTCAAAACAATGTGGGTATTCTGCCCGCATTGCATCCTCATGCTCCCAAGTAGCGTCTTCAGGTCCGTACCAGGTCCATTTGACCTTTACAATCCCTATGGCTCGATTCCAGAGTTGTTTTATTTTTCGATCCAGGATGCGCACTGGATGCACTTGGAAAGTGCCTTCTTGCTCCACCTGAATAACATTCCAATCAATAACATGATTAGCATCAGGTATGTATTTCTTTAGCAATGATACATGGAATACATTATGAACAGACATAGATGTAGGCAATGCAATCATATAAGCAACGGGACCAATCCTCTCTAGGATTTCAAATGGTCCACAAAATCTGGCTGCCAACTTGGCGCAGCTTCCCAGCTTGAGGGAACTCCTGTTAGCTTTTAATTTCAGGAAAAAATGATCACCCACTTTGAATTATCTTTGGATTTTGTTTTTATCAGCATAACTTTTCTGTTTGTCTTGGGCAGTTTTCAAATTTTTCTTGATTTTTAACATCTGGTCCTCCATCTCCTTGAGCAACTCTGGCCTGACTACTATTCTATCAGCTGGATTTTCCCATCTTACTGGAGTATTGCACCTTCTATCGTAAAGTTCCAATGGATTCATTTTCAATGATGCTTGATACCCATTGTTATAAGCGAATTCTACTAAATGTAGGTAGTATTCCCATTTTGATGGTTTATCCATCACATACATTCTCAACATATCTTCTATCACTCTATTCACCCTCTTTGTCTGTCCATCAGTCTCGAGATGGTAAGCTATACCAAAGTTCATATTCGTTCTGAATCCTTTGAACAATCCTCTCCAGAAATTTGAGGTGAATTTCGGGTCTCTGTCAGACACAATCGTTTTAGGAATTCCGTGCAAACGTGCCACTTCCTTCATGAAAATATCAGCAACATCTACTGCTTTGTGAGTAGTTTTTAGTGGAATAAAATGGGTAGATTTTGTAAGCTTGTCCACCACTACCATAATCGAATCATATAGCTTGCTTGTTCTAGGAAATCCCGTAATAAAATCCATTGTCACCACTTCCCACTTCCATTCAGGAATGGGAAAGGTTGCAACAATCCTGTTGGGTGCCTATTCTTTGTTTTAACTTTTTGGCATTCCATACACCTAGTGATGTATTCTACAATTTCTCTCCTCATACCTGGCCAAAAGTATTGGCTCTTGACCGCTGCTACAGTTTTTTGATATCCAGGGTGCCCTGCATAAGGAGCATTATGCATCTCATGCAAAATTATATGTTTCAAGTCCTGGACATTTGGTACAAAAATTTTGTTCTTGTGCAACAGTATTCCATCTACTCCCAACTTATAAATATCCATCTTCTATGGTGTCTTACCTTGGTGTAGTTTTGATATCAATTCTTTGTATTGAAGGTTTGTAATTGTAGCCTCCATAACTTTTCTTTTAACATCAGTCTGATACATGCTGATGGTTGTAGCATGAAGCTCATGCACCCTCCTGTTGAGTGCATCCGCCACTTTATTTTCTTTCCCTTTGATATGCTTTATATCAAATTCATATTCGCTTAGAAATTCTAACCATATGCTTTGTCTAGCATTTAGATTTGGCTGATCAAATAACTATTTCAAACCATTGTGGTTTGTTCTTAACTCAAACCTTTTTCCCATGAGGTAGTGTCTCCATTTCCTCAGGGCATGCACTATGGTTTCCAAATCCAAATCATGAGTGGCATAGTTTCTTTCATGCTCCTTCAACTTCCTTGATTCATAACATATCAAAAATCCATTTTGGTTGAGGACTCCACCAAGTCCTTCATTACATGCATATGTGCATACAATGAAATCTTCATTTGGGTCTGCAATCCTTAGTATTGGAGCACTTGTCAATAATTGTTTCAAATGTTGGAAACTCCTTCCATAGTCTAACGTCCACTGAAACTTCATACCTTTTCTTTTCAAGGAAGTGATTGGGTGTGCTATCTTCGAGAATCTCCAATGAATCTCCTATAGTATCCTGAAAGGCCCATGAATGATCTGACCTCTGTCATATTCTTTGGTGTTGACCATTCTCTAATGGCTTCAATCTTCTTGGGATCTACTGTTATCCCATCTTTTGAGATGATATGCCTCAATAATGAATTTGTTTCTGATAAAATGAGCACTTGGTCAATTTGGCATACAACTGATGCTCCCTTAATACTTGCAAAACCATCCTCAAATGATGTTCATGCTCTTATTTTGTCTTAGAGTATATAAGAATGTCATCCAAAAAGACAATGACAAACTTGTCTAAATATTCTCGGAAAACACCATTAATTAAGCACATGAAAACAGTTGGTGCATTTAACAACCCAAATGGCACCACTTTGAACTCATAATGACCATACCTTGTCCTGAAGGTGGTCTTGTGGATATCATATTTCTTAATTCTTACCTGATGGTATCCCGATATGAGATCTATCTTTGAAAAGATCTCTTCATCCTTCAATTGATCAAAAATATCATCAATCCTTGGCAGGGGATACCTGTTCTTTACAGTCACTTTATTCAACTATTTGAAATCAATGCACAATATTAACATTCCATCTTTCTTTTTCACAAACAAAACTAGGGCACCCCAAGGTGATACACTTGGGCGTATATACCCCTTCTTCAGAAGTTCTTCAAGCTGAATTTGCAACTCCTTCAATTATGGTGTACTCATTTTGTAAGGAGCCTTTGACACGAGAGCTGATCTTGGTGTCAGATTTATAGAAAAATTGAGGTCTCTCCTTGGGGGTAGTCCTGGTACTTCCTTGAATACATCTTCAAACTCTTTCAGGACTGCATAATTCTCCAAATTTGGCACCTTATCTTCAGGTGTCTCCTCCATATGAGATGCAAATATTTGACATCATCTTATATAACATTTCTTCAGCTGCAATGCTGAAATTTCTCTAATGGTTATTGCCCTGGGAATTCCCTGCACTTTCCTTTGGTTCCCTTCTTCATCGAAGCAAGTGAATTCTTTGTTATGAAAATCCAATAGAGCATGATGTGGGTCTAGCCAATCCATCCCAATTAAACAGTCATAGGAACCTAAGGGTAAGATTTTAAAATCTTCCTTGGTGTTCAGTCTGTTCATGTCCATGAGACATGACTTAACCATCTCATTAACCTTTTTTTTGGTTCTTGTAGCCGACTGTACCAACCAATATTTTCCATGCCTGCTTCTTGGCAATTGCAAACTTTATACCATCTTAGGATCTATATAACCATGACTAGCTCTTGAATCAATTAGAATAGCAATGGTTTGGTTGTTAATCATACCTTCCACTTCTATCATGTGTGACTGATATTCTTCTTACTTGTTATCCAAGGCTGCATAGATCCTTGGCACATTTCTTCCCATGTCCTCCACTTTTTTAGCTTGCTGTAAATTATAAACAATCCTTCCTTTTTCTCCTCTGTGAGGACAATCTTTGAATCTGTGATCTCCTTTACAACCCCAACATTGAATAGGTGGTTGCCTTGGCCTTTAGCCTTCTGCCTCTATATTTTTGGGATCTTTAGAAGTTGGTGGTCCCTGTGGACTATTTCTGAAGAATGATGGTTTTAATCCTTTCTTCCTTTGATCCACCTTGAACTTCTTTTTGTCTTCCCAAGATTTTTGGAAAGTTGGCCTTGCTTTCTGCTAATCATACAGACATTTAGCTCACCTTACGGTCTCTTCCAATGTCTTTGGATCATCATATTGTATTTTGTAACTGATGAATGTTGGCAATCCACTCAAATACCTTTCAATTTTAACTGTCTCATCCTTGATGAAGGAGATGTACTTCAACAGTTCTAGGAATCTTCTTTCATATTCATCTATGGTCATACTTCCAAGTTTTAGTTCAAAGAACTCTTTCATTTTCTTGTCATAATACCTCTTAGTCAAGTATTTCTTCTCAAAATACCTCTTAAATTCCCTCCAAGTAACGCTCTTATCTTTAATGTGTTGTACCTACACAAGATGATCCCACCACATGGATGCTTTTTCTTTGAGTTGATAGATGGTAATTCTACCATCTGCATGGGAATAATAATTGTCTAATTGAAAATACTTCCTCATGCCCAGCAACCATGTTTCTGCATCTTCATCCTTCTTTTTCTCACCATCAAATGTAGGAGGTTTGATTTTGTTCATTTCTCCTCGTAACTCATTCACCCCAGACCTCTTATGTTGTCTGACAGGGGATGGAATTGTGCTGCTACCTGCTCTTTTCTTGGAATTCTTTCGGGAGTGATGGTGGTGTTTGCTAACATTTCCTGATCTCTTTTTCTCATCCAAAGGTTTGTGACTTCCAGATTTGCTTGAGTCACTTTATTTTTCCAATTTATTTTCTATTATGTTTAGACTTTGAAATAACTTCATGTTGAAGTCATCTTGTTTCTCTTTGGCTCTCATAAGCCTTCCATTATAATCTTTATGGCTTTGGACATCCTTTTGCAAATTTTTAATAGTCTCTACCATATTCAGGTTTCCATCCCTTTCCTCTCCATGTCCATTGGAGTTTGTTCCTTCAATGTCCAAATGGACATTCATCCCTCTACTCTCATATTTTTTACTATAGTTTCCTCGTGTCTCTTTCATTCCTATGGACTCGGTACTTGATCTGATCTGATCTAGTTGTTGTTAGTTCTGCAAAATGTGTAGCCATTAAAATTTAGTTTAACTAAAACAACAATCCACAAGAAATACGAACTATTTCGGCTCAATAATTATATCAGAATTATCTTTTCTGATTTCTTGGGGTTGCCACCTTGACAATTCTCAGACATGACCCAAGTTTTGAGAACTTAGAAAGAAATATATCATCGTGCAGAGATACATCGGGTGCAAGGTGGTTTGCCGAAACCACTTTTGCATAAGTTTCGATGTCACATGCTTCAATATGTCAAATCCACCATTCGTGGGACAGGTGATGGTTACTCATATCACTCCATGTCATTCACTCATACATCACAGTCATTTGAGTTAAGTGAACTCTGCCATGTAACGAACTCAAAATTTTTAATCATTTGAATTGGATTAGCCAAGCATGGCAACGCATTACACTTGTGTGCCAGTCTATCAGGGATTCATGATTAAGGTTCTATAATTACCAACTCTAGGGTATGGAAGCATCATCTTATCCATCAGCGGGCAATCTCCAAAATGGCTCGAACTTCTCATCTCTACAAACGTATTTCGGTGTCCACAAAACTTAGGTATATGGACCCAGTTAAATCCAATGAGACTGGTTATTCGGGAAACATGCTAAATTTTCCTACGAGTACGAAGGAAAAGGTAGTCGTGCAGATATTGGCGACTAAATTTCACACAGTACCTATTACTGATTCTAGATTGGAAATCAAGTTGAATCCAATCATGAGGGATTTGGTTATCAATAGACCAAATGCTAAGAAGAAACGAAGAAAGCGACAGAAGAAAGAACCCATCGTTGAAGCGGCTGAGAGTATTGGAGAGAATCAACTGGTCTGGTTAGATTCTTTAAAGGAGGAGCTAGCTAAGCTTAAATGAGCCCTCAATACAATTGAGTATATTTCAATGATGTTTGGACAGATGATAGCAGAGGTAAGGAAGCTTCGAAGACGATAGACCTGTTCTTGTACGATCTCTTTGAATAGGGCCACTGCTATTTTGAATCATCCCCTTCTGTAATTTTGGATTTTGAATGAATATATAAGCACAGAAGCGGATTTTGTACTACTTAAGACAAGATTCCATTGATGATGTTATGAATCTTGTTTCCTTTAATATTATATTTCTTCTTGTAACTTATATTCCACTTTCAACTATTTGAATAAAACCCAAAATCCATCTCATTCGCTTGACTCATTTTAAATAATAATTCAATGCAGTTGTGTATTCCTCTTTCTTTGAATACTATGTAAATTTTTCTAATTAAACTCAGGCTCGTCATCTTAATTAGCTTTTCAGACGATTTTGTGCATAGAAAAATTCAACCTGTGTACCTTTATTTATTGTGCAAACGACTTTATAAGGTAAATCATGTTTTCGTGCACCTATATCTACTATACATTTCCTCTTCGTTGTGCCAATAACTTGCGTGCACTACTTATGTGTTGCGCACCAATATTTGTTGCACACTATTTCTGTATCGCACTTGGATATTCGACATGCATTTCTCTCTATGCATTGCACTATGCTAAAGTTCAATATGCCTTACTGCATACAATAATCTGTATGCCCCACCGAATACTCTATCTCTACCACGTACAACTACCTGTGCGCACCCTTGCCTGCACTGTAGTGATACAACACATACTCCTACTATGTGTGCACCAACCAAACTTCACTGTGCCTCACAATACTGTGCACACCACGTGCACCTTTACTATGTGTATGCACTCTGCACAATGCTAAATTTAGCACGCGCATCTCTACATATTATTCTTCCGTGCAATGGATCAATTTTCCATAAACGCAATATACTGTATACCATACTATAATCGATACCATATTGTAATCGCATCTCCATTCGACTGGTTTGGCCCATTTAGGCTCAGTGTCGAAAACTGATGCTCTGATACCATATTGTAACATACCCCATCCACCCACTGTCCAGGGTATGTCACTTACTAAGACACTTAGCTTAGTTCTAACAACATAATGTAACACCCAGTATTCAACTGAGGTATGTCACATAACTTTTTTTTTCTCTAAATATGTATATACACACAGGCATACATACATATTGAAATTCATGCAATTAAACATATGCGTAAAATTCTCTAGCGGAAGCTTCCCATATAAAATATAAACAAAAAATTGTGTTCTGTAAATATACGATTTTTATGATTTTCAGATTGATTTAATAGTGAACATAGACATGCATCATATACAGGGTATATCCTTAAACATACGGATAGTTATGCTCACACAAGCAATAAAACCCATAGAATAACACATAAATGACAATGTAGCATGGAATTCAACACATAACTGGTACTTATCTTCGTAAGAATGTCACCAACTACATGCAGACCATCCACGAACCTCCCAGACTTATACTACATTGTTTGTCACTCTCAACAGTGAGTCACTCCCGAGATGGGACTAGAATCCACCCGGGAAAGGGATTCCTAACTCGACTAAAGGTTCACGGTCAACCAGAAATACTCCCTCTTAGGTGTTCACTCAACCACAGCCTACAGCCTATCCTTCCCCACATGCCTATCCCGCCCAAGGAAGTGTGCCCCTTCTCTGCTTAACAGTCCCTCAACTGCCCCACTTCCCTTCCAGATCTTCAGCAACAGGCCTGACCGAAAGTCTCAGAGTATTGTAGCCGCAGTTTATCACCTTCAGGAAATTGATCCTCAGCAATTCCCTCACTCAGAGAATTTCTCACGGGCCTGACAACTCGCCTCTTCAATCCTACTCCCAAGCTGACAGGTACACCAATAGGAATAGATATCAATCTGGTCTGGGTACAATGGTAGGAAGATACAAGGTATCTCAAGGACTGACGGACTGTATCGTGGATATTGTTTCTATGGTCGAAGGAAAAATGGTAAGATTCCCCTCCCCACAATGGTCGATCCCCCCTTTCACAATGGTCGATTCTCCCCCAAGGAGCTAAGTCTCGGCAATAAGTATGCATGTCTCCAACTTGACACTTGTCATGTTGGAAGCTACTCTGATACACGTGTCCCCTACCTTAGGACTTAGGATAAATTAATTATCCATACTTTATGCTTTTAAGAAATATTAATATAATAATTATTTTCGGCTTTAAGCTCTGTAGCTTAGCCCTGTTCTTAACTTTAGGCACTCCCTTTCCCTATTTGGTGGAATCTAGTCACCCTTCTCTTTTATCGTGGTCGGTCTGCGCGCAACGATGTATTTTTATATTAATCATGAGATATATACAAAATAGGCACTCTAGGCTTTAACTTCTAGGCACACTGGCCTAATTCCAAGACATAAGAATTATGGCTTATAATACTGGCTCACCAGCCTATAATGCATATTATATACACAAAGGTTCGTTGACCTTAATATTGTGCGCACTTTAGTTACTACACGTAGTATCCGATGACCTCAAGGTTGCATGCTCTTTAGTTACTACACGTTGTATCCTTTGTCTTTAAGGTTGTGTGCACCTTAGTTACTATGGGCGGTATTCAGAAATGTGCACATTACATCCCTTTACTGTGCAGTATATGCGCACACCATGCCATGAAAGGTGTATTACAAAAATGATGTCTAAACATATCACTAGCTTAAATATACTTGGATTATATTTACATTTGGGTTCGTCCAAGGGATATTACAGTGTCTTGTCTACAATTTCTCTAGGCTTCACTACTTGGAACCTCCCAGAAAGGGAGTTATAGAGAAAATGGCATACCTTTCTGAATTTTGGCTTATTCTAGAGAGCGAACTTGTAGAGCATGCCCCTCACAGAATATTTTATGTATGGATATGAAAATGGTACACAACATACTACATATTGTAATATAACCAATACATTTGGTCGTATTGAATTTGGATCTGTTATGAATAATTTATGACATTTTTACTCGAAACACATGTTTTAGACTAATTTCAAGACTAGACACAAACCCTATTTTCCATGAACTGTAACTCCCAAAATATAACCACCCACAAGCTAAAAATTTTATCACAGTTACTGTCTCAACAACCTCTATATTTAGCTATCATAATCATTGTAGAAAAAATGTTATTGCGAAAATGGTGAGATGACCTATAAATAACATGCCTTAGAAAGCATCATCAAAACACTTTATCATCCTTTTAATTTTGGCCTTCTTTACTTCACCTTACCTCCGAAATTATCCTAGATATCCTTTGGCTACCTCGGTCACTAGTAGATATTCAATATGCTCAATGGATACTAATGGGAGACACTTTCTCTCTTATTTATACTCTCCAAGTAGCTTCCTCTAGAAGTATCCACTTAACCACTTTGTCCACATAACCACTTTGTCCACTTAGCCACTTTGTCCACTTAACCAACTTTTTCCACTTAGCCACTTTCTCCACTTTACCAACTTTCTCCACTTTACCAACTTTCTCCACTTAACCAATTTTTCCACTTAACCAACTTTTTCCACTTAGCCACTTTGTCCACTTAACCAACTTTCTCCACATAACCACTTTTTCCACTTACCCACTTTGTCCACTTAACCACTTTGTCCACTTAACCACTTTATCCACAAATAGTAAAATCTCCAATTCTAGTTGCAACTAATTTATTTTTAATTATCTTCTTGTTTCAAACACTTAACCCATGACCAACCACTTTGACTGGTCAACTTCTTCTAGGAGATTCTAAAATAATTTGAATTCTTTGACCTTCTAGAAGCTTACAGATAACTCATGAGGGTTCTCCAACTTCATATGGCCATAACTCTCTAACCGTGAGGAGTTATGTAATGTTCCACATATAACCGGAAACAACATGACATATACAATCCATATGGAATAGTTTCTCCAAAAAATTCAATGATATTCATTACATTATTCCTTAATCAAACTTGGGTTTCCTAACCAAACTGTTGGGATACCTAACCATTTGGACTTCACAAAGCATCTTCTCGTGAGGGATTTCACCATAAGGGGACCACTTTGAGAACTTTATCCAAGAGCGTCTTCCCATGAGGTATTTCACCATAAGGGGACCACTTTGGAGTTGATCCATTTGGTTTTTCCTATCAAACATGACAAGACAATAATGACCAACCTTTACATCATCCTGTCTATACATAAATCCATGAAAATAAATCATTATGATACCACTTGACGTCTTTGACATCAATTACATCTATGACAATGTAGGCCATCAATGATACTATGAAAATATATCAACTCTTTGACATCAATGACAACATAATGCAACAATATCCCCCTTTGGAATTTATGTCAATAACAACATTGATGTCGACATCAATCATTGATGGAAACATGTAGACATGACATTTCTCTTCATCAATAGTCATCTCAATCAAATCAATGTGACTATCTCTCCCTCTTTGACATCAATGGAAAAGGATAGTTCTCTCCTTGGGGTTTCTCCCCCTGCATGAACTCTCCTTAGGGTTGCTCTCCTTATCCAGATGCCTTTGATCTTCCTCTGAATAATATATCCCCTTTTGAATAAGGGATATTACTCTAATTTAATGTTGAAGACATATCGCTCATTCTCCCCCTGTGACCAGCGTTCCCCTTGGAATCATGCCTTTGTGCTATCTCTCCATGTATCTAACTCTCCAAGAATCTATCTCTCTATCCTACATCTGATAAATCTCTCCTCCTGGAATCATGGGAAGAAGAATGAATCCCCTTGTGGGTATGTCTCCCCCTATCGTCTCTACAAGATGAACAATATGCTACCATTGCAATCTGTTTCTACTGCAAATGCTACTGCTCAACCGGAACATAGATCAACTTCTCATGAATGATATGTTCTTCCTATGATGATCCTTTTCCATGCATCAAACTCATTCCAAACGATACATCATGAAGCAAAAGATATGTCAACAATGAATAAAAAATCATGAAAAAAGGATAAACCATGTACATCATGTTCCATTCTATGTGCCAACCATGAACAACATCCATGTACATCAATACCATACAATATACCATAAGATATCACCAATGAATTGTATCAATCATATTCCAAGAACATGTGCCAACTGCATACCAACCATATGCCTATACCAACATGTCAACCATGTGTCTCAAAAAAGTGTCATATCACTCATGATATGCCTCTACCATGAACCAGGTGCCACAACCATGTATCTCAACCATGAATATATCAACCAAGAATCACAACAAGTGTCTCAACTATATCATCCCATACATCATGTACCAAAGAAAGTGCATCAACCATGCACCAAACCTCAATAAGATGAACTACAATCAATATGTGTTCCCATACATGTATTCCATATCAACCATAAACCATGTGCTAATCATACTTCTAGCAAGTGCCTCTAACAATGTACCAAATATGTACCAATCACGCATCAACTATAGATCAATATATGAATCATCAATGATGTACAACATAACAACCTCATCAACTCATCAACTACATGTCCCAATATGTATCTCAACCACATGCCAAATCCATGCACCAAGACATCCAACAAATATGCCTCTAAAAATACATCATAAGATATATCAATGGAGTTCACATATGTACCATCCATGTACCATGACATATCTGCCTCGAAAACCATTCATGACAACAAGTACTAAGTGTCCAATAGTACCCCGAACATGTACTAAGAGTTTCCCTCAATAGATCAATGATATGTCTCTAGATAACAACACATCAACATGAATTTGTCCCATAAACAACATGACATATTATTAATGACATAACCAACATTGTTCCTCAACAGTAAATTTATCAGGTTAGTACCATGCACCCAATATAGACTTTTAACACTCAACCATATGTCATCACCATACATACATCAAATAGACATGCCAACATATAATCATGAAAACATGCAATAAACCATGCCAGACCCTACAAAACATAGTTATACCATCAAACCATGCTACAACTCATCTACATAGCCTTATTTTCCAAGGATTTCACCACAGGTATGTGGTCAGTTCTACAGACAACTCACATATGTATGTGACCTTTCTATAGGTCACCTCACATATATACGCGACTTCTCCCACATAATCCTGCGTATGCTTCAGAAAAAATCAAGCTTGAGCTTGCCTCATGTTTTCCATTTTGTTCTGGTTGTTCAGTATTCTTCACCCACTTCTGAAGGTGTCCTAGCTTCTCTGAACTTGATCTCTGAGCTTCCATCTTCTCAAAATTGTCTTCCTTCCTAGTTTCATGTGTTATTATTTTCATGCTATATGAAGCATTCCTCATGGATTGTCTTCTTATGTTCCAACAATCCTTGGATTTTTGGCCAAACCCACTACAGTTGTAGCATCTCATGGTGTGACAATCAACAATAATGTGTCCCACTTGATTACATCTCCAACACCTTAGGGTGTTATGAAACCTTCCATTATCTTTCCTTGCATAATGTCTACAATCCAAAGCTTTGTGACCATATTCATTACATGAATAGAAATGACCATGAAAAACATTTGCATACCTTTGCTTTTGTGTCCATCTTGAAGGTGTCTCTCTTCTGAATTTGCTTTGTTGTAAAGATGGTTTCTTGATGTATTCCTTTATTTGTTCTTTTGAAAGTTTCCTTGCTTTGTGTAGATGGTTGACTTGCAACATTAATTTCACCCTTTTAGAATGAAGGGCTTACCTCATGCTTCTTAGAAGTGCTAGCTTCAAGATGTATAGATTCATTGTTGTATCCAAGACCTGACTTATCATTTGGAGATCTTTGGCATCTAGGATCTCATCCAAGATTGTTGAGTTATTCATGAAATTGATGTGAGTGTTTGAATTCTCTACTTTATTTCTAAGATCAACAAATTCTGCTTCCAACTTATTGCATGACTCTTCCTTTTCATTTACTTGATTCTTCAATAGTTCCTCTATTATTTTGGATTATTCAATTTTGGTCTTAGGATTGACATTAAATTCAATACTTTTTCTAAGCTCATCATCTACCTTCTACTTTTCTTCTATTTCATTCTTTAGTCTTTAAATCTCTTCTTCTTTTTCTTCTAATTGAGTATTTTTACTTTCTTCTTGTTCTTTGAGCATTTTCTTTAGTGCCATGGTATATCTTGGGTACTTTTCTAGGACTTCCTTGGTGTATTTTTCAAGATTTTCAAAATAAATTGAGTAATGTCCTATTTCACTGCTAACATCATCTAACTCGGATAAAATTTTATCTTTAAGTTTAAACAAATCTTCATCTTCATCTTGTTAATGTTTAATCTATTATTAGAGTTCTTTGCATTTCAATAGATAACAATAGCATAAGATAGGATCACTGAGAAATACACAATCACAAGAGACACATCATTTATCCTGGGAAACCCTCATGGGGCATAAAACCCAACAAAACCTCCTTATTGTAGCCAATCCAATGCCAAGAGATAACTCAAACAAGTACATAAATTCCTCTCCCAAAGATGTGCATCTCTCTCTCTCTCTCTTCTCCAATTGTAGCTCTGAAACATGTATCTCAAATGAACAAGTGAGTGTGTGTCTAAGTGAGGCGCTAGCCTCCTTATTTATACAAGTCTGGCATGTGTGGAAGTGTCTCTTCACTGGCAAGGCTGACTTCTCAATCTGGGTGGTTATAACCACCTTTAATATATTTTGGGGCCTCTTTAATATATTCTGGGGATGACTTCTTATTCTGCCTATTACAATTACATTTTGACCAATCCGCAAAAGGGGATTTGGTCCTTTACAATAGCTGACATGATCAATATGCAATGGGGATTGATCCAATGAACAATTTATCAAATAATGATCAGAATACATTTTGAAGTTACATTATTTCAACACTCCCCCTTGTTATACATTATTTTGGTCACCCTAATGATGATTTCACAAACATATGTTTAGGCTCCCAACATGACTTTTTGCCTGAGAAAATAAACTTATTTCATCATCTACAAGGCTACTTTTTAGAAATGGTTTGCAGGCTGCACATATTACACAGTTCAGAAATCTATCATTTTCGCAGGCTACTCTATGGCTGGCCCACAGGATTTCCGCAAGCTGGTATATAGGCAGGGTGCGATGGCGTTCCAAAGCTAAAAGAGGAAATAGGTTTCATGAAGTTTCTAGAAGGGGAATCTTCTAGAATGTTAGGTGGTGTCTGTATGGTTGTGATCCTACTGGTTTCTCTGATTTGGTGGGATCTTCCTCATCCCTTTAACCACTTCACCTTCTCCTATATCATCATGGGCTTCTCATGTAAAAGGTTAAGAAAGATTAAGAAGAGAATTGATGAAAGAATAGACTGAAGACTGTGTGAAGAATCTTGTTTTTAGTGATGCTTGAGGCCACCATTTTCCCATCAAGATTTTTTGGATTATCTTCATGTGAATTTCAGAGCAAGTGTATGTGTGTGTTGGAACGAAGGACCCATAAAAGGGAACTTGCAAAATCAAGGCAATTCGGTTGTATCTTCTACTTTTCATTAATATAATACGGTGGCACGTCTCTTTCCCATAAAATGATTAGTATTTTATTACATGAATCCTTGATCACATGTTTAGGTTGTCATTGAATTATACTATTGTTGCTTTCATGTTGGTTGGTTTGTGTTGTCGTAGATCTGATTCCACAAGAGCACTAGAGTGAACCAGGGACAAAAAAGATATAAGGAAGCGATTCATAAGGTATGTTATCTATTCCTCCTTTGGTAGTAAACTCAATGATCACAACTTAGGGACAGCATCTTGTTTCATCTCATTTTTTTTTAGATCCAAGTGGATCTAGGGGGATTAGTTCATGTCTGCATATACCAATTTACCCAATAACACCCCTTAACAAGAAGGGTATTCTTCAATAGCATCTGGCGAGAGAGAGGACTACATCATCAACAGCATCAGGAGGACAGCATCATCAATATCATCTTGGAACACTGACTGGCATATCTATAAATCATTGGAATTTTTCTTCATCGACAACATCGTCATTCTCAAAGGAATGCAATCATCATCTGCATCAATACAAATTATTATAAAAATAATACATCATCATCACAACACAAGGCTGGCTCATCATCATAATATTGGACTGGCTTTATGTCATAGCTGTCAAGATGGAAGAATAGTATTCGTCTTTCTTTATGTCACAACAATCAAGTTGGAAGCAATATACTCGTCTTTGCTTACGTCACAACAATCAAGCTGGAAGCAAGATACTAGACCAGCTTTACATCACATCTATCAAGTTGGAAGCACAGTGCTAGTTTCATCTCATCATCTTGCTTTACGTCACAACAATCAAGATGGAAGCAAGATACTAGACTTTCTTTACATCATAGCTCTCAAGATGGAAGCACGATACTAGTCTCATCTCAATGTCTTACTTTACATCACAACACTCAATATGGAAGCAAGATACTAGACTGGCTTTATGCCACAACTCTCAAGATGGAAGCATAATACTAGTCTCATCTCAACGTCTTGCTTTACGTCACAACAGTCAAGCTAAAAGCAAGATACTAGACTGGATTTATGTCACAGCTCTCAAGCTCGAAGAACAATACTAGTCTCATCTCAACATATTGTTTTACATCACAGCACTCAAGCTGGAAGCAAGATACTAGATTGGATTTATGTCACAACTCTCAAGTTGGAAGCACAGTACTATTCTCATCTCAACAACTACTCCCCCTTTCGAGGAAGGTCCTTTCAGACTATACCAATATTATCTCAAAAGTGCTCAAACTTTACACAAGATAGAGGCTTGGTCAACACGTCAGCAACCTATTCATCCGTGCTAACATACTGGAGATTTATGGCTCCCCTCTGTACCATGTCACGGATGTAATGATATTGAATATCTATGTGCTTCGACCTGTCATGGAATACATGATTCTCTGTCATCTATATGCAGCTCTGGTTGTCACATAGGATCGTGGTTACTTCCATATCTAGGTCAAATAGGCCGGTCAACAACTTACAAAGCCATATATCTTCACAGCTAGAAGAAGATGTAGAAATGTATTATGCTTCCGCTGTGCTGAGAGCAATGCTGGATTGCTTCCTACTCTACCATGAGATCATGGTTGATCCCAAACTGAAGCAACATCTTGAAGTTCTCTTCCTATTAGAAACACTTCCATCCCAATCTAAATTAGTGTACCCACTCAATGTGAAATCATCATCTCCATCATAACTTAGACCACAATCTAATGTACCCTTAAGGTACCTCATCACATGTTTTGCAGCCACAAGGTGAACATGTCTAGGTTCTACCAGAAACTGACTCAAGGTTTTCATGAAAAAACAAATATATTTTCAAGTGTTCTTCAGGTACATCAATGATCCAATAATTTGTCTATATAGCATGGCATCAATCAATTCTAACTAAGTATCGACCAGTAGCTTTAGCTTCGTTTCCATGGGTGTATTCATGGACTTGCACTCTAACATGTTGAATCTCTTCGGGATTTCGACTGCATACTTCCCTTAGTTAAGGAAGATCTTCTCTGGACTCTGCCATACCTCAAGACGTAATAAATTATGCATTAGGCCAAGGTCTTTCATCTCAAATTATGAAGAAATCCTCTTCTTACATTTGGTGATGAGATTTTCTTCTCCAGTTAAGAATAAGTCATCCACATGCAGCAATAATATCACTGGCTCATCGTTCATAACCTTGAAGTAAAGGTTAGAATCTGCTTTACTCTTGGTAAGCCCAAGCTCGACAGGAAACTTTCTATCTGGCCATACCAATCTCTAGGAGCTTGCTTCAATCCATACAAATCCTTCTTCATCTTCCAGACATGAGACTTCATGTCTTCAACTTCAAATCCTTGAGGTTTCTCCATATACACTTCTTCTTCGATGACACCATTTAGGAAAGATGTCTTTACATCCATCCGGTGTAACTTCCACTTCATCTTCGCTGCAAGGGCTATGATGGTTTTGATCGAAGTGTATCTGGATACAGGAGTGAATGTCTCTTCATAGTAAATGCATTCTTTTTGAGAAAATCCACGAGCTACAAATCTTGCTTTATATTTCTCAATACTTCCATCAACATCATGTTTTATTTTGAAAATCCATTTGGAAGATACCACATCCTTACTTTTTGGTCTGGGAACTATTTCCCATACATCGGTCTTTATTATAGATCGGTATTCTTATGACACGGGATCTGCCCATTCTTTCTTTTGAATGGCTTCTTCAAAGAAAGTAGGCTCTTTCTCTAGGATATCACACATTAAATCCATATAACTGGAGAATGGCTTAGGTCTCTTCACAGGTCTCGTGGTTCCTTCGGGAACACCATATTTCTCTCCATCTTGAATAAGATCTATAGCCCAAGCTGGCTTTCTCTTATGGTAGATCATCATATAAGGAGGTTATTGAAACTCTACTACGTCATGATCTTCTAGAATTTTCTCATCAGAGGAAGTTATAACTTCCCTCACCGGTTCAGCAACTCTGGGAACCTCCCTCACTGAATCTGCAATTCTGGGGATTACAGGTTCCTCTTCATATACTTCTT
Source organism: Picea engelmannii (assembly GCA_009831015.1). Classification (NCBI taxonomy): domain Eukaryota; kingdom Viridiplantae; phylum Streptophyta; class Pinopsida; order Pinales; family Pinaceae; genus Picea; species Picea engelmannii. Next base: position 434,262 of record ML784533.1, read on the forward strand.
CAAGCTGGAATCTTCTCGATTTCTTGAGTGTTTCATATTCATCAAAGGTCACATCCCTACTGAAGTCTGATATCAATGTGATGGTGACCTGGTATATAAATCCTGAAGGCCTTGGAGACCTCACAGTATCCCACAAATATTCCCCTCTTTCCTAAGGGTTCCAACTTGTTTCTCTTTTCTTTCGGAATATGTATAAATACTGGGCAGCCAAATATTTTGAGATGGCTTACCTCTAGTTTCTTTCCGGTGAACATCTCTTCCGGGGTCTTGAACCCAAGTGCACTATGGGACAATCTGTTTTGCACATATATGGTTGTCATTGTTGCTTATGCCCATAAGAACATTGGAAGATCTTGATCATGGATCATGGTCTTCACGGCTTCCATTATCATTATGGTATTCCTTTTAGCTACACCATTTTGTTGAGGATTATAGGGAGTAGTGAGTTCCCTCTTGATCCCAACATCTTTGCAGAAGTTCACAAACTCTTTTGAGGTGTATTATCCTCCATTATCTGACCTGAGTATCTTGATCTTTCTTTCATAAAGATTCTCTATCAAGGATTTGAATTCCTTGAATTTTCCACTAATGGAGGACTATGGCATTGGGCCACACATATCTTAATGAATGAGTTCTAGGACTCCTTTTGCTTTGCTTTCTCTCTTTGGAAAAGGGTTCTTCATGTTATTCCCTTGTGCACATCCATTTCAAATGCCTTCATGGTCAACCTCGACTTCTGGTAGACCTGTGACAACTTTGCATATGTATGGTAGTGCCTTCTAGTTGATGTGAGATAATATTCTATGCCAAAGTTCACATAGATTCTCAATGGTGTGGGTCATGGCAGTTTCTGAGTGACCCTTTAGCTTATGCAAGCCACCTTCTTCTTTTCCAATGATGATTTCTTCTTTCATGGTTTCTCCTTTAGTACGTTTCCTTCTGGAACCTTCAATATTGCTTCCTCAGGGTTATTACCTGTGACTTGGAACAAGGTCAACAAAACAACAAGCAAGAATAATATCCTTTTGATAATATCAAGCAATAGAATAGACAATCATCACAGTAGCTCCTTTAGAGATATCACTTGCAAATTGTCTGAAGCAAATATTAAAGGTAAGGAATACAATATGAAGTGAGGTCAACACTCTCATAGTGTTGTGATCAAACATTCCTCCATGGCGACCTGGAACCTGGAGTCTTGTCCTTGAGTGTGTTGCTACTTTCCTTCCAAGACTCATTTACTCAAGATGACAAGTGTTTTCTTCAACCTATCTTTTGTACTAGGATAATATGCTCTCTTGACAAAAGGTTAGGTTAGAGAATAAACTCTATGATCTCTACTTTAATCCATCTAATATTTTGATCATAGCTTCAACATGCAACACTGATCAAAATAATGTCATAACAAATAGATGCATATTAGAATAATCAAACCTGAGTTGCATTATTATTTTGAATGTGTTGGATCTTGAGATCCTTATGGATTTATGGCAAGAGATCCCTTCTCCCACAAATACTCTTTAAAGTTTAATCATTTAAACATATATGATTACATACCTTTGATAGCATTTGTAGGTAGTGGCACCATCTAGTAGCAGCGGTAATCATTACCAACTCTTGAAAATTTCAAGGGTGACTGCAACCGGTACTACAGTGGATACTTTAACTGGTAGTGCAACTGCAATTGATACTGCAACTGGTACTACATTGGATACTTTAACTGGTACTACAACTACAATTGATACTGCAACTGGTTTTGATTCTACAACTACAACTTCAACTTAGGGTTTTATGAGGAAATCGTAATTTTTCAAACTTCGAATTTTGAAATTCTGATTTAGGGGATAGATGCATTGAGCTTAGGTGAGTAAGTTGGTGCAGTCAGATTTCTGAAAATCCAAATTTTCCCCTTCCAAACTTGATCTACAGATTTCTAGACTGGTGCTTCTAGTTTTCTGGTGCCTCTGGTACTCTGGTAATTCTGGTACTTCTAGTACTCTGGTTTTCTGGTAATTCTGGTACTTTGTGAAACTAGAGTTTCACTTTCCGGGAGATCTAGACACTGAAAAGTTGCGTTGAGGATGCCAAAGTGATCCTTGAGGGAGGGAACACTTTTCTAGATGGTTTTAGGGATGAAATACCTCACCAACAAAAATCCCTAATTTGCATGTACGACAACAATGATGTTTTTCACTTTCTCTTGTGAAAGATGTTATCTTCAGCTTAGCTCTGATACCATGTTAATGTTTAAGATATTATTAGATTTATTAACATTTCAGTAGATAATAATAGCATAATATAGGATCACTGAGAAATACACAATCACAAGAGACACATCATTTATCCTGGGAAACCCTCATGGGGCAGAAAACCCAGCAAAACTTCCTTATTATAGATAGCCAATCCAATGCCAAGAGATAACTCAAACAAGTACATAAATTCCTCTCCCAAAGATGTGCCTCTCTCTCTCTCTCTTCTCCAAATGTAGCTCTAAAATTGTCTCTCAAATGAACAAGTGAGTGTGTGTCTAAGTGAGGCGCTAGCCTCCTTATTTATACAACTCTGGCACGTGTGGAAGTGTCTCTTCACTAGTAGGTCTGACTTCTCAATCTGGGTGGTTATAACCACCTTTAATATATTCTGGGGATGACTTCTTATTCTTCCTATTACAATTACATTTTGACCAATCCGCAAAAGAGTATTTGGTCCTTTACAATAGCTGACATGATCAATCCGCAATGGGTATTGATCCAATGAATAATATATCAAAAAATAATCAGAATACACTTTGCAGTTACATTATTTCAACACATCTATAGGATAACTGTCATTTGATTCTACACAAAGTACCTCTAGATCATCTTCTTCACTTGTAGAGAAACATTCAACATGGCCTTTGTAATTCCCCTTCCACTTTTAAATGTCTCATGAATCATTTCTTTCATCCCTTCCTCTATCATTTTGTATTAGTTTTCTTTGAATATATTCTCAACTATAGTAAAACTTGGCAATCCTATCTCGCCCATGTGGATCAAATTCCACATCTACTATCTAAGCACAAACCATTTCTCAAGCAGTATAAATGTTCTTTTGGAGCGTCTGAAGTTGAGTACCTAGTTCATATTGTTGACAAGGATGGTGTATGAGTGGATCCTAAGAAAATTGAAACTATGAAGGATTGACCTCACCCTAGAAATCTTAAAATATTTCATGGTTTCCTCGGTCTAATGGGATATTATAGTAAGTTTGTTCATAATTTGGTATAATCAATATCTTCATTATAAAGGTCACTTTTTTTAATAAAAAAATTGAACCTTAAATCCATGGTTCTCTCTGAGTTTCATGCTTCACCCAAAGTGGGGAATTCAGCGTTTACCAAATCTTATGAATGGGTTAAACTTTCTTTTTTCTGGGATGGTATGAAATAGGAAATCCACACCTTTGTTGTTGAATGTGATACATGTCAATGCAATAAGGGAGAAACAATCAAAGCTCCATGCACCCTCCAACTACTCTAGATTCCATCTTCTATTTGGAGGGATATTTCTATGGATTTCATTGTTGTCTTACCTAAATCATGAAATAATTCTGTCATCATGGTGGTAGGTGATTGTCTTTCCAAATATGCTCATTTATTTGTTCTTCAACACCCATTCACTTCATCCATAGCGACTCAATTTTCTTATGGGTAATATATACAAAATCCATGGCATGCCTCATTATATTGTCTCTGACTATGACCCAACTTTCACCGGTAATTTTTTGAAATAATTGTTCAGGCTCCAGCGAACCCAATTGCATCTCAGCACCATCTATCATCCCTAGACTGATGGACACACTGAAGTTGTCAAAAAGTGTTTGGAAAAATATTTGTGGTGTTTTGTGTTTGATAGAAAAAATAAATGGGATCAGTGGTTAATGTTGATTATTTGTGTTGGTTTTCATTGATTTCAACCCTTGAATAAAGTCTGGTAGCGAATTATGGTAGAAAAAAGGTTTGTGTAATGGACCCAAGTTTGTTTCATGTATAATGGTATGAGTTTTAATGTATTTGAAGGTAATACTATTCTGGATGTATATTACATGTCATTCCATTTCCGGTGGTATGTGGAACGTCACATAACTCCTCACGGTTAAAGATTTCTAGCCATGTGAAGTTGGAGAACCCTCATGAGTTATCTAGAAGCCTCAAAAGGTCAAAGTAGTCAAAGTGGTTGCAAAGAAGAATTTTTTTAAATAATAAACTGAATTGGTGAGTGTACTATAAGTCAAAGTGGATACAAAATAAATTATTTAAATAATAAAGTTAATGGAGAAATTACTAAGTGGACAAGTGGTTAGAAGTGGGTTAGCCCTAAAATAAGGAAAGTTGTTTAAGAGATTTTAGAAGGTAAATAATAAAGTGAAGTCATGAGTGTACTATAAGTCAAAGTGGATACAAAATAAATTATTTAAATAATAAATTTAATGGAGAAATTACTAAGTGGACAAGTGGTTAGAAGTGGTGTTGTTGGGAAATAATACCCTACGGACTAGCAAGCTAGGGTTAGACTTGCATGCAGATCATGACCTTACAAAAATCACTTTTAACCTATCACCCCAAAACTCAAACCTCTTTTTCATATACAAGCATGGAAAGGGCCTACTAACCTTTTTACTGATGTTTGGTGTAGATCCCCCGTTGCGCTTTGTCCGCTTGCTTGCACTGCTCCTTCCAAAGACAATCCTGAAATCAAGACAAAACACTACGCATGCATTCTATTTTTCTACTAGAGGGTTAGAGATTAAGAATAAATCGAATAAAACATATACAACCCATGCATTGGGACGGGAAAAGTATTCTTTTATTAATCTCAAGATGAATCAACTTACAATAATAATAGGGATCGTCCACCATTCCTTGATCCTGATCCTGGGCTCCTCCTCTTATTTGTCCTCCAACTGCTTTACTTTAATTCTCCTTAAGCTTGAGGAAAGGCTAAAGGGTTGGGACAAATGGATTCGGCAATTGGGTAGAGTTTCTTTGCTATGATTTTCCTCTTCCAAATAGTACCCCTACCCCTTATTTTATAGGCTAGAAGGAGATAGGGTTTTGGACGAACTCTCAGCCATGCATGGCTGGGAGTTTCAGTTAACTGACCGATAGCTTTTTGTCTCGTCGGCAACTTTCCTGTTTTTGTGCTTTGTTAGGTAAACGCGGGCTGTAGTAGGCCTGCCAGCGTTCCAACGTGTGCAGTAGTGGGTTAGGGTGCATGCCACTTGATTTAAGAGGATTTTCAAGAGTTTATTCAGCATGGCTTTGGCAAGGAAGAGATATGAGTTGGCCTGATGCGAGGTAAGCATGTGTGGTGCAATTTAGGGTTATAACAGATGCCCCCTAATGTGTGAGGTCAGAAGAGCATCTGATGGCCGAAATACATTACCAATTCTTTACCAATCTGTATGGATATGTTGAATGAGTGAGCCCAGGAATCAAGAATCAGGAGGTGTTGTCTACAAAAAATATCAAATGTCTCACCGAGGCGGGCATACCCATGCTCGGGATAAAATAGAACCATGGCTACCAATCAAATACACTGTAGATCCATGTCAAACAACTATGAAGAGTAGCCACGAATAATACACGGCGGAGCTACATCTCGAAATCAGAAAGATATACATATAAAGTATCCATCTCCCAAAAGCTGATTTGGCCTGATGGATGTACTTCAGAGCTCGAGCAACAACTTCAAAATCTTCTAAAACTAGGGTAGGAGTGTAATATGAATGTACGATTGCACTACCCAGAGGTCTTTGACGGCTCGTCGGTTATGGACTTGATAATCTTGATGATTGAACTGAAGGCTTTAGTGATTTCGAACAAAGACTTGATTGGACGTTCAGGATGGCCGGGTATGCGGACAAGAGACATATTGTAGAGGGGCTGACTCAAGTTTAGTGACAAACTTCCCTTGGATAATAGCACGACAAGTGATAAGACTCAGGCAGCATATATGTTAATCATAATTCTACGAAGTAGGAGGCAACGCAAACTCTCCATATGTTTGGAAGAGTAACCAAATGGTGGAGGACACAACTCTATATAACGAGAAAAGCTTCCTAAGTTCGTACTACATCCCATAGTTTGATGAATCAAACGGATAGATGTGCTTTATCCAAGGGCGACTCATGATGCTGCCAATAAAGAAAATACTTTTCCCATCCTCTTTTTGGGGTATATTTGATTTTTTTGTTCTTTTTGATGATTTTTGAAAAAGAATAAAGGAATATTACGTTACAATGGAGGAACGAGTACAACAAACATACAAGCTCAAGGCACAAGGACAAGACTGATGTTCTAGGGAAATGATACTCGGGAAAAATCCTCTAGAGGCCAAAGGTGTTAAGACGCAAAGACAAACTGTTACTAGGCTGATGGGTAAAGGATGCAAATGTGATTGATAGAACACACAATGGTAACGTCCTTCGATGTAAGTTTAACGAGCCCAGAGAAGGTAAGCTTGGTGGTTTTTCATATTTAGAGAGTCTGAAAAAGCATAAAAGGAAACTCCATTGGGGTACTTTTTTTGTCAATAGTCTAGTCAGTTCGAAAAAGGGATAAACTAGCACCGATTAGACGTCAATTCAAAACCATTTTAACGAGTGTGAAAAAGAAAAGATCACTCGGATATTTTTTCACTTTTAAGGAGTCTGAAAAAAGCTTAACTATGGACTCCGTCAAGAATGTTCTTCTGGACCATTTTAACGAGTGTGAAAGAATAAGGTCACTCGACGATCTTTTCAATTTTAGGGAGTCTGAAAAGAGTTTAACTATGGACTCCGGGGGGGTTTCTTTTTCGTAAATTTAGTCCCTCAGGCCCGAAAAAGGAATAAAATTATACTTGAGGATACTCTTCTAAAGAATGGACATTCAATAGAGTATTCCTTCGTTCGTACAGTTGACCATCCGTACCGAAAAAGGGGTAAACTACCGCCGGACAGACGTGACTTCAAATTTCAGTTTAACGAGCGTGAAAGGTCACCAGATCGCTCGGCAATCTTTTCATGTTTAGAGGGTCTGAAAAGGGCTTAAAAGGAGACCCGTTTAAGGAACGTTCTTCTGGACCAATTTAACGAGTGTGAAGAAAAAAGGTCACTCGACAATCTTTTCATCTTTAAGAAGTCTGAAAAGGGCTTAAAGAAGACTCCATAATGGTTACTTTTCTCAGTTAATCCAGACGAGATCGAAAAGCATAAATGCAGTCTCGCCGAATGTTGTTTTCGGATCTCAAAGCGAGCTTGAAAAACAACAAAGTTAGCTCATCATAGACTCTTTGTGGGTCGATTCCTGGCATCTCCTTGGGGGAGCTATATGCTCCGACGAAAACATTGTCTATGATGCCAGGGGTTCTGGAGATATTGAGAGGTATTGTTTCAGCAATGGTTGCCATATTACCCTCAGCATAGATATTGTGTGTAGCTAAGGGATTAGTATGACAAGACCTATCTCCAGTCATAGTCACGGTGAATTCTCCTGCTTTGATTCGGCTTACCTTTGGGAGGAAATATGATCTGTGATGAAGATCTTCCCAAGGTTTGTCCAGACTAGTCATTGCTTCGATTACTGCTTCATCAGAAGGCAAGACTAAGTCTAATGAATCGATGTTGGCGAGAGAACCCTGAGACCAGATAGGCTCTAGAGGTGGATCCAACTTTTGTGCGGGAGTCAGATCAGGGTTAGCTGAAGCTTGCTGGACTAAAGAGTACGCTACTGCAGCGACCGACAAGGGCATGGACATGCCGGAGTGCCCTGTCTCATCCATCGTGGCTGATGGGGAAGGAAGAATCCACGGATCCTCAAAGTAAGTCGTGTGGGACGACAAAACATGAAAAATCTCAGCCTTGTGGTGACTTGATATAAAATTGACATCGTCATGAGGAGGTGGTTAATCGAAGGTACCCATCAAGGATGGGCACAAACCAACTCCTACGTTAACAACACCGGGTTGAGGATTATCAATCATAGGAACCGTGGATGCCCCCAAAGCTGGGTCAGGTTTAGAGAAGGACAATTGATCAATGGTCACTATCTGGCCTTCGTGCGGAAATAATAAGACTCGGAAAACTGTAGCGACCACAGCTTGCATAGCATAAGTCCAACTACGACCTAACAAGATATTGTAGTCGAGGGGGGCATCGACTACCTCTACTTCGACGCACACGGTCTTCCCTCCTAACTGCACAGGGAAAGAAGGAATGATGCCATGTAGTCAGAAAGAATGACCGTCGAACGCAGTGAGGAGAGTAGGTGATGGAGACAACTCGGGTTGACCAATGGCTTTCCAGCATGCTAACGACATAACGCAAGTTGAAGCACCCTCGTCGACCACCGTGTGGAAAATATTCCATGTAAAAGTTTTCGTGGGATGAGCCACTACTATCTGAAATGTGACGTGGTAAGGCATACGAGGTTTCAAGTCATTCTTATCTAACATGATGGTACCCGGGTTACAAGTCTCAGTAGAGCCTAAAGCAGTCAACAAGGCTTTTCTATGAGCAGAGCAACTTTGGAGGACCTCCAAAGCGGACATGGCACAAGGGGTTTGGGATAAATCTTCCACCACAGAGTAATTTTGGGCGGCCCTTGCGTTTGGATTGTGAGAAGCTTTCTTAAATGCACCCTTTGGAATGTGTGTCATCGTTTCTCCCAACGTCTTCTCAATCTGTAGAGGAAGAGATGGGATTTCGGCTTCTTTGCCCTTCTTAGAGGCGGTTGGTTTACTATAGTCATGCGCTCTAGTCGTTATTAAAGCATCACCCCTAACCATATATACGTTCGCGGAAGAGGAATTATTTGGAGGGCAGGTTTCTTGGCTGCCCCCTTCGGCACTTGTAGAGGCTTGAGTTAAATTTTTCCCATGCTGAAAGGGATTAGTCAACATGGCTTGCTGTTGCTGTGTGACGAACTTTTGGGCCTTTGCAAGTCGAGGACACAGATGGGTTGGGTGGTCTTCTGCGCACAAGTTGCACGGATACCTTGCCTTCCATTTTTCTGTAGTGCCCTCGCCAGCATTATCAGCGGGGTTTTTATCCCCCTTACCCTTCTTGCATTATTTTTTCTTCCCTTCAGGCTGCTAGGTGGCCTTTGGGTTAGTCGTCTGCACGGAGTGTACTTCCGGCGTTTGGGTAGGAGGAGCAGCCAAAGCAGTAGTCTGGCTGGCCACTGAGTGTTGTATAGATAACTGTTGCAATTTTTTTGTCAATTGCTCAGTGGGCTTGGTTTGTGCCAAACCAACGATACCATCGGCATGTGGTCTGTCTCTCTATCTATTTTTATGCAGTATTGATCGTGGAGCATCTAGCAGGATGTTGTATAATAAACCAAACTGAGAATAGATAAGCTCAAACTGTTGAGCTCTCATGATGGCATCTTCTTCGGAGAAAAACCCAGAAGTTGTGATGTCTTTGGATAATTGCGGTACTAAAGACTTAAGGAACCACTAAAGCAGGAATGTTGGTGGAACTGGTACTTTGATTAGACTCTTTCGACGTCTCCACTCTTGGATATGATCAGAGATATGGTCCACTTTCGTTTGTTCAAAATTGGCAAGCAGCTCTGTGCCTGCATCGTATCTCACAGCTAACTGGAAATGGTTAAGGAAGGCCATAGCCAGTTCACCAAAAGAAGAATATCGTGAGCGATCAAGCTTGATGTACCATTTCGTGACACTCCCAATAAGAGTGCGTTGAAATAATCGCAACTGGACGGAGTCATGTTTCAGTGAGTTAGATGAACACCAAAGGTGGAAAGTAGTCATGTGATCACCTGGATCTTCATTAGGCTTGGCCTTGAACTTTGGAATGTCCGAAGGCAACTTCGTTGGCATAGGAGGCCAACGCAGATCATGACAGATAGGATCATTTAACAACCTTGTCAAATCTGGCAAGTTTAACGTCACCAAGAATGGTAGTTTGGGTTGTTGCTGATAGCCTGGAAAAAAGGGTCCTGGAGTTTGACTGGCACCAGGTTTCCAGGAAAAGTTTGGTTGCTGGCCCAGATTCTGGTAGAAACCATGGCCCTGACTAGCGTAATGATTTTGCATCTGTGGAGACATCATTGGCTGATTCCCCATGAAGGACATAGGATGTTGGGCATGCATCGTGTTTGATGAACTTTGGGAAGGATTACCCCATGCCGGTCCTGATGGGAGAGGCATAGAAGTATGTCCGGGGTTCCATTGACTGTGGAAAGAGTTACCCCAAAACGACATTCCATAGGAAGGAACGGATCCTTGTCCTGAGTTCCAAGGTCCTGGTATATGTGCCCCCGGCGCAGGAATAGTACCCTGTTCTGGAGTAGACTGTCCAAAGATGGGAGTGCCCCCATATGGGAAAGCAGTGGATGAGAAAGTGTTGTTACCAAACGTCCTATTCCAAACAAATGGTGACAAACCTACCAGCAGAGTTTGCGCAGGTGTTCCTTGACTCTCGGCTCCAAATGAACTTGTGTGTGAAGGCTGCCCGGCGGACTGCTGATGCAGACCACCAAGCGAAGGGGACGAAGGAGAGATATTACCTCCAGCATAAGGAAAAGCGTTGAATGGGATAGGAATGCCCCCAAGTTGACCTTGCAGAGGAGCATTAGAGCTCCCTGCCCCCTGACCCAAAGTTTGTAAAGTGGAGTGAGTGAGTACAGGACTTGTACCTGAACTAGGCATACCGTATGAGAATGGAGGGCCTGTCGCACTAGGTGTGAAGGGAGGTGTGGCCGCTATGATAGATGGGGACGATCCACTGTGTGACGTAGTTGCGGTCGAGACCATGGCGGCTCAGACCGACGACGAAAAGTTAGGAGATGCTTCTCCTGTGGTAGAAACAGTGATGGGAATAGAAGAATTCCCAGAGGAAGTAATAGCATTTGTTGCCATAGCTATGTGAGGCACTGACAGGCACTCCTAAAATAGGATTGGTACACTGGCCGATGGCCAAGTATCAGTGGTTGAGGTTTCAACCAAGCCAAGATCGGAGGTCGATTCCTCCGGGAGTTGTTCGGGTTCAATGGTTTGTAACCCGGTTGCTTCGAAAGACCCTTCTTGGTCTAGCTTCCGCCTCAATGGTGGCGGGGGTGGCTCTAGTATAACCGGCGGCAGGCCCAGGAGCCTTCATGACTGGCGAAGCTTTGTATCCTCCACTGTGTGAGAAGATCCATGACATGCTAAGGTATTCTACACGTTCAAACAGTAACACACACTAAAAAGAAGCCCCTGAGAGATAAATCACGCAAACACTAAACTAGTTGGAAGAACAGTTACAACAACCAACACTAGAGAAACTTATCGGTGCAAGTGCAACTCGAAAACAGAAGCACCCTCCAGGTATACTCTTCAAAGCATGGCCCAATGTCTGTCCTAGGTACCGCGGTATACCCCCGCAGTCACCTATGTATGTCCCTAAAAAGATTGGCAACTAGTTTGCCAGCACGCGAACAGTCACCAGGCGGGTACAGTCGATAGTCGGGTAGACCACCATGAGTAGGGTATCAAGCCCTAAACCTGTCAAGGGTATCGAGAGAAAATGGTCCAGAAGACAACTGAGGACCTCAAACGGATTCGAGACCCACGAAGCCCCATGGCAAATGCAAACGACGGAATCCCTTAGCAAATCCTCGATATGTGTTCTCCACTACGCTTGGTCCAGCTTTGGAGGGGTTATCTCCGCTACCTTTCCTTACGTGACCTCGTGTTTATCCCCTGTGTTAGAGGGGGGTCCCGGATAACTTTCACGTAACTGGACTTCTACACTCCCTATCACAGACTTCAATGTTTGGTTTTGAGTGGCCTTGGAGAATTTACTCTCCAACCTATTCCAAGGCCCTAGTCCTGAGCTAGTGTATGAACCCTACAAACAAAAGAGTCTAATAGATTTTAAATTAGCGTTGCTTTTATGGGATTTTTTACGTCACAAGGTATGAAGGTGAAACTGATGATGTGTAAAGACTCAAAGCAAAATGAATAAGAAATGCTTGGAAACAAAAACTTTTACAAAAATGCAAAAAACAACAACTTTTCAACAAGAAAGACTTCTTTTTCTTTTCAATTTTTCTAAGATTTCATGCAGCAAACATAAAGGAATTTTTCTCAATCTGCGAGCTACTTATGCTCTAAATGTACTGCAAAAACTTATGAACAAAAAGACTTCTTCCTAGCTATTGATGCAGCAACACAATCTTCAAACAAAGAAGCAAATGAAAAAGAGATTTTTATTTTTTTTCTTTTAAGTGCTAAATGAAGCAACAAAGGGAAAATGTCGACAAGCACAAAACCAAGAAAACAAAATAAAATTATGGCTTAAAGCGCAGATCACAAAGAACCAGAGCAAAGACGTACAACAACAATCAAGAAAGCACCGACTCTTCTGCTCGTCTAAAAACCATAAAACAAAATATTTCTTTTTTATCTTTTCTATCAACAATCATCTAAGAAAAAACAGGCTAAGGGTAAGAGGCCCTAACCTACTGAATGTGCAACCCTAGACTCACATCCCTGAGAGGAACACTTCTCACCACAGGAGGGGATGACTGCCCCACCCTAGCTGAAAAGAAACCAGTCAAACCCGCTACTGTAACTGAAACAACATGCGTGCTGAGCTATAATAGCGCACGGGTACCTGCGGGTTGTACTTGCACAGGCCACGTGTATGTATGAACTCCAAGACAAAACTGAACACAGGAAGCCAAGACCTGGAAAAGGCCTCTGGTATAGACAACCAGGGTCTCTTGAAGGCTTGGATGTTTCTTTTTTTTTAACAAAAAAGAAAAATAATTGTAGAAAATAACAAACGCAATAAAGCAAACTGAGACAAGACAGTGAACCAGCAAGACCCAGATAGGATCTAGAAAGCCCCCTGAGAATGTAAAATTCTGACAGGGAAGAAGGGACTGCCTCTTAAGCTCTCTGACTCCTACACGCTACTAAAACCTCTATAGCTAGCATTCAAACGCGGGTTGTAGAAGGTTAGGGTGCGGGTTACATGCGTGCAGGCCTTCTGCAGGCCGCGTGTACCTCTGTGTGTACCGATAATTATCGTCAAGCAACATTCAAGGAAAAACTAGTATAAATAACCAGGTTCCCTGCTAGCTCTGACCTAACAGAAAATAGACAAACAAAGAAACAGAAAATCCAATCCTTTAAGCTACCCAAAAACCTCAACTAAATCCGGAACACCCTAAAGAGTAAATCCCCAGTGGAGTTGCCAATTATGTTGTTGGGAAATAATACCCTATGGACTAGCAAGCTAGGGTTAGACTTGCATGCAGATCATGACCTTACAGAAATCACTTTTAACCCATCACCCCAAAACTCAAACCTCTTTTTCACATAAAAGCATGGAAAGGGCCTACTAACCTTTTTACTGATGTTTGGTGTAGATCCCCCATTGCGCTTTTTCCGCTTTCTTGCGCTGCTCCTTCCAGAGACAATCCTGCAATCAAGACAAAACACTATGCATGCATTCTATTTTTCTACTAGAGGGTTAGAGATTAATCATAAATCGAATAAAACATATAAAACTCATGCATTGGGACGGGAAAAGTATTCTTTTATTAATCTCAATATGAATCAACTTACAATAATGATAGAGATTGGCCACCGTTCCTTGATCCTGATCCTGGGCTCCTCCTCTTCTTTGTCCTCCAAATGCTTTGCTTTAATTCTCCTTAAGCTTGAGGAAAGGCTAAAGGGTTGGGACAAATGGATTCGGCAATTAAGCAGAGTTTCTTTGCTATGATTTTCCTCTTCCAAATAGTACCCCTACCCCTTCTTTTATAGGCTAGAAGGAGCTAGGGTTTTGGACGAACTCTCGGCCATGCATGGATGGGAGTTTCAGTTAACTGACCCATAGCTTTTTGTCCCGTCAGAAACTTTCCTATTTTTGTGATTTGTTAGGTAAACGCGGGTTGTAGTAGGCCTGTCAGGGTTCCAATGCGTGCAGTAGTAGGTCTACCAGCGTTCCAACGCGTGCAGTAGTGGGTTAGGGCGCGTGCCACTTGATTTAAGAGGATTTTCAAGAGTTTATTCAGCATGGCTTTGGCAAGGAAGAGATATGAGTTGGCCTGATTCTAGGTAAGCATGTGTGGTGCAATTTAGGGTTATAACAAGTGGGTTAACCCTAAAATAAGGAAAGTGGGTTAATATGGTTAAAAGGTAACCCCTTGAGGAAGCTACATGAAATTATAAATAAGAGGCAAGGCTCTCTCATTTTAATTACACTTGAGCATATTGAATATCTCGAAGTGACTGAGGTAACCAAAGTATATCTAATCCGAATTTCAGAGGGAAGGTGAAGTAAATAATGCTTAAATTCAAGGGAGGATAAATTGTTTTGATGATGCTTTCTAAGGTATGTTATTTATAGGTCATCTCACCATTTTTGCAATAATTGTTTTTATAGAATGATTCAGACCATGAAATTGGGAGTTCGTTGAGAAAATATATCCAAGTAGCGGTGATAAAAATTTAAGCTTGTAGGTCGTTGTATTTTTGGAGTTACACTCCGTGGAAAATGGGGTTTGTGGCTAGTCTTGAAACTAGTCTAAAACAAGTGTTTCAGGTAAAAACGTCATAACTTCTTCAAAACAGATCAAAATTATGTAAGACAAAATTTATTGGTTAGAATACATTTTGTAGTATTCTTTGTACCATTTTCATATCCATACAACAAATATTCCATGCGGGGAACTCTCTACAAGTTCGCTCTCCAGAATAAGCCATAATTCAACAAGGTATGCCATTTTTGCTATAACTCCTTTTCTGAAAGGTTCCAAGTAGTGAAACTTGAGGAATTGCATAAAATACATTGAAGAAAATTATGTACTATTTTCAGATATTTATTCATTACAGGTACATAGTTATGATTATTTCAAGTTAGGGTTGTTGACTAATCCAAAATTAGTCACGTGAGACTAAAATAAAGTTTGATGAAAATGCTAGTCTCTTGTTGTTAAAGTTAACGAAGGTTTGCAAGTATGTGATCATATACATCAGGTCTATTACAGATTTACAAATCATATTTGGATGATGAAATTGATGAGGGATTTTGGTTGAGGTACATATTTGGTACATGGTTGAGACAAGTAGTTGATGAGTTGGCGCATACATGAGGTGTATAGTTGATGATGTTGGTACATCTTTATGAGTCATAGTTTATGTGTATTTTATGCATGATTAGTACATATTTGGTGCATGGTTTATGCACTCATTGATGGTATAGGTTGAGGTACAGTTTGGTGCATGGTTGATGCACTTGTTTATGGTATAGGTTGATTACAGGTTGTTTGGACAGGTTATTGTGACATGTTATTTGTACAGGTTTGGTGCATGGTTGATGCATTTTTTTATGGTACATGTTGAGGTATAGGTTGATGTATGGTACATGTTGGCACAAGTTATTGGTACATGTTGTTACAGGTTGATTACAGGTTGATTGGTATAGGTTTGCATCAACATATCTCATAGTGATATTGTGACAGTGGTTCCATCATTATACTTCTACGTCAGGGTGCTTGGATAGGGAAAGGACATGTGGTTGTAACCACCTTTTGATTGTAGCCAGATAACATAGGGGGTTGTAGCCTCCTTCTGGTTGTATCCATAGAATTAGGGAGTTGAAACTTCCCTCAGGTTGTAGCCTGAGAAACTAGGGGTTCGAAGCTTCCTTCCAGTTGCAGCTGGAAAAAAAAGGAAGCTGGTGATTCCAATGAATGTAACTATTAAAGACATATAAGAAAAAGAATTATGTGGTTTTATCCCACTTTGGGTTTCCATGTAAAAACATTGTGTACTGGGTATGTGTATGATTGCTCATTTGTTCATTGTTTATTTAATCTGCATCTATTGGATGATTATGTTACATTGATTTAACACTTGAATTTTATGGTTATAAAGGATTAAATTGCTCTATTACTGATTCACCACCCATCTCAGTAATCCAACAGGTACCCCTATCTAAATGGTGGTACAACGCATCTTACCATACTACCACTCACATGAATCCCTTTTAATAAATCTATGGGAAAAAGACATCATCGGTTCTCTCATACATGCCAAGTGTCTCCAAGGTTCATGGGGTTGAAAACAATCATACCATCCGAGCGGCCATTCTCTACAACCTCAAAGAAAATTTAGTCTTGGATCAAAATCACAAGAAGAAATAGACATATCAGGGTTGTTCTGAATGTCAATTCTCTGAAGGCGACCAAGTCTTTATTCATCTCCTACCTCATAAGAAGACTTCACCCAATGTTGAACATTGTGTTAGAGAAATATTTCCCTCGCCCTATATGCAATCTTGCAGAGAGGGCATTACTCCATTTCCCTATGAAGACTCACTTCCCTGATTGATAAATCCAAAGACAAAAATATAAATTTTTTCCACTTGTACACATCTTTCACCCTATACAACAAGCGTATACGCAGGCTGCTCCACTACAGAGTGCATACATTGGGATTTGTGATAGAAAAACAAAATTAAATGTCGTGTTTCCATGTCACGAAAGGAGATCTCTGATCTTTGGCCTTCCATATACTGGAAACGTTCTGAATCTTCCCTTCAGATTCATTTTGAAGGCTATAAATAATCCAATTCCGAGCTATGGAAAAGGAGAGAGAATTCAACTCTGAGAGAACGGTTACTCTGGATAAATTATTACTTCATATTGAGTCTGCATCCCTTTTTTCTTTAAGTCTAAACACATTTTTCATCCCCCAAGCTCTTCCCTTATTGATGGACAACCTCTTTGTCTCCCTTATATGAGCTTTCCTTTGGTGGAGGATTGAAGTGGTGGAGGCCCAACTGGAAGGAACTTGGTTTCTTGGTTCTGAACCATGCCGACATTGAAGTCTGTAATGTTTTCACTTCTCCTAATCATTTATTAATATAAATAATCCTTTATCATCCAATCGATATCTTGCAAATATATGAGTTATTATCCATGGGCATGTTTGTTTTGTATATTAATGGATTATGCTATCTAATGTGCTAACCGTTTATATTATCACTATATGCTTGCTTTGCTTGTTTGTTGAGAACTTGTTCCAGGTATAAAGTTTTGGGTCAAAGTGCTCAACGGTGGACATCATCAAACATCTGGGCGAGGTAGGTGTATTTCTTATCTCGCTTGCACATTGGTTTATATGGCATGTTTATGGGGAAGATTTGATTTCTGCAGTCATACTTGTCTATTGTGGTTCACCCTAGCCATAGAGAGATTTTCCTCGTAACAAAATTGGCAACCATACTGGGGATGGATCTTCTTTCTTATGGTTTGAAGCACTTTACTCCTTAGATTGCTCTCGTTTCTATTGTGGTTCTTGTCATAACATTGTTTGACAGCCCTTGTTCACTCTGGGTCTACGTTTTCAGTATTTCTCCCTTGCCTGGCCTTGTTTCAAATCAGATACATGCCTTTTTCCTTGACAATCACATATACACTCTCTATTTTCCCAAACAGTCACGTACGCCTATTTTCCTTGCCTGTTTGATTGGTCTGGTGTTTGTTGGGTGGGATTTGATGCTTGCTGAGCCTTCTTAGGTATCTGTAGTGAATGTTAAGTGTTAGAAAAATAGAACCGTGGAGCAATAAAATAAAACAAATGCAGAAACAAAACACAGAAGATACACAATACAAGAGAGACACGGATTTATGTGGTTCACCCAGTGTGGGCTACGTCCACCAGAGAAATCGCCAGGTCCTTCCTTTATTATTATCCAACAAATGAAGGGATACAACCTACAGCAAAACCCGTTGTAACTTCCTCTTCTTTCTCTCATAGTCTCCTCTCTCAGAACACAATATTCACCATCAACCATAGTCACAATACATTTCCCTCATAAAAGAGGGTTGCCTTCTAGGGAAAAAAACCCTAACATAATCTCTACCGTTAGATCTGCAACCTTATAATGAATGGTCCAGATTTGCAATGAAATTACAATATACATTTACAAGGCAATTTTTCCTTCAGGGGCTTCACCCCCGAACCCCCGCTGGGGGCCTGCTTGCCCCCAGACCCCCTGGACCTCGCAGAGGGGGTACCCCCCCTCTGCACTCCCCCGCATGGAAGAGTGTACATACTTCTGGGGCGTAAATACTTCATGGGGTATAAACACGGCTGAAAGTAAAAGACCTCTGAATCAGGAAGATAATCAGGCTCCACAACCAACAATATCCCACTTGGATACTGATCTCAATAACTCCACTGTTGTTGTATATGTTGGACTCTAAACCTTCTTGAACCTGGAAAATTTCTCATCTTCATCTTCATTCTTGAAAACCAACTGAAACTGAGCAGGAACTCAGTTTCTCCTTGGTTACTCCCTTTGTTAACATGTCTGCAAGATTCTGGCTAGTGTGTATCTTTTCCAACTTCAAATGTCCATCTTCCAAGATGGATCGTATGAAGTGTTACGTCAATTGTATATGCTTAGTCTTCGAATGGAAGGTTGATTTCTTTGCAAGGTGAATGGCACTCTGACTGTCACAATACAACCTGTTGTTCTCCTGCTTCTTTCCCAATTCCTCCATAAACCTCTGTAACCAAATCATCTCTTTACTAGCCTCTGTAGCAGTAACATACTCTACCTCTGTTGTTGAAAGTGCAATAACCTTTTTCAGTTTCGAAATCCAACTTACCGTTGTTCCACCTATAGTAAAAACATACCCTGTGGTGCTCCTCCTGCTGTCTTTATCAGTTGCCATATCTGAATCAACATATCCCTATAGAAAAGTGTTTGAACCTCCAAAACATAATGCATGAGTAGTAGTACATCTCAAATACATGAGAATCCACTTTACTAGCTCCCAATGTTCTTTACCTAGATTGTTCATATACCTGCTCACAACTCCCACTGCATGTGCAATATATGGTCTTGTGAAAACCATTGCATACATCAAGCTGCCAACTACTGATGAATAAGGGACCCTGGACATGTATTATATCTCCTCCTATGTCTTGAGACACATTTCCTTAGTTAATTTGAAATGGATGGCCAAAGGTGTACTAACTGGTTTTGCATTCTGCATTCTAAACCTCTCCAACACCTTCTCTATGTACTCACCCTGAGATAATGTCAATTTGTGATTTTTTCTGTCTCTTGTTATTCTCATGCCAAGGATTTTCTTTGCAGTACCCAAATCATTCATCGCAAATGAATTGGCTAATTTCTTCTTGAGCACATTTATATCCTGCATGTTAGACCCTGCAACAAGCATGTCATCTACATACAATAGCAAGATAATAAAGCTTCCATTTTCTATTTTTTTTAAATAAACACAGTGATCAGAATGACATCTACTATAACCCTGTTCTGTCATAAACCTATCAAACTTCAAATACCACTACCTTGGATCTTGCTTTAGGCCATACAAGCTCTTCTTCAGCCTGCATACCAAATTCTCCTTCCCTTTGACTTCATACCCCTGTGGTTGCTGCATATAAATCTCTTCCTCCAAATCCCCATGGAGAAAAGATGTTTTTACATCTAACTATTCAAGATGCAAATCTTCTACTACCACAAGACTTAAAATAGTCCTAATTGAAGTCATTTTAACAATAGGAGAAAATATTTCATCAAAATCTATACCTTTCTTTTGTGCAAACCCCTTTACAACAAGTCGAGCCTTGTACTGCTTTTCTCCTCCATCTTCTTCCTTCAACTTGTAAACCCATTTATTCTGCAATGCTCTTTTTTTGGCAGGCAACTGAACCAAGTCCCAAATCTGGTTATTTTCCAAGGAATCCATTTCCTCTTTCATGCCTTGCTCCCACTTCTTTTTGGTGTCTACCTGCATTGCCTCTTCATAACATTCTGGTTCACCAGAATCAATCAACAATAAATAATA
>ML784533.1:455344-470470 GCA_009831015.1 Picea engelmannii
GCATACCCTTCTCACTCATGTGTCCAAGCCTATGATTCCATAGTGTTGTATCCACTCCTGTAGAAGCTAAAGAGATAGAAGAGTCAGTATTACCAGTACATAAATACAATGTACCTACCTTCTCTCCTTTCGCTATCACCAATTATCCTTTGATGACCTTTCACGTCTTATCTGTAAATATGGATATACAACCTTCACTTGCCAACTGCCCTATTGAAATTAGATTTTTCCTTAAATATGGAATATGTCTTACCTCTTTCAACAACCATTGGTGATGTCAATGACGTCTCCTACACCCGTCCACAGGATCGTTCAATAATCCCCTTTCAATTTCTCTGTGAGCTTAAGCGGCTCCTTGGACTCCCCAAATGGAATCTCTGCTAAAACTGACCCAGTCCACAGGTCCTTTCTTCTTTCCTCACGGCCTCTGCATGAATCGTGAACAATTTCCCCAACGTTAAATTTTGAGGTTCGGGATTTCCTAATGCCCGAGGTCGAGAGTCTTTTCTCGCTTAAACTCCCGACTACCGATTCTCCGATGTGCCTTTTTCTTCACGCGCTGGCCCTCTTATCTCAGCTCCCACCATATGACCGCCGCCTCCGCGATCGTGACCTTACCTCCTTTCGCGGCTACTCCTATCGGGGTTTCGGCATTCACAATGTCAAAACACACACGTCCTTAGGGTTCCCGATTTTCCGATCCCCGATATGCTCCTAGTGCATTAGCCCCCCCCAGGCTAAGCCTGTGGTCCACACGACCTCTCTTCGTAACCGCAGTCTTATCCCTTATTGGGACTTCGGGGTTTTCAATACCACGATGCACCTATCCACAGGACTCACGGTCCTTCGAATCCTGACGCGCCCTTCCTTATCAGCTCTAGCCCCTCCTGGCTATATTATGGTCCATGTGACCACTTACCATATGACCACAGTCATATAGCTTCCCATCGGGGTTTCGGGGTTTTCGATGTCACGATGCATGTGCCCTTTGGACTCACGATTCTCCGATCCCCAATCCTCCGATGGCTCATGGTCGTTGACCTGTCAACAGTCCTTTCACCCGTTGTGAAAATCTGCCACCTGTCCTCCTTGCTAACTCCTGTGTGGCCCACACGCTCCTATGCCTTATCGAGAAATCATGTTTCACGATTCTGAAATGCACAAACCCTTTGCTCTCGGGATCTCCGATATCCCGATTTCCGATGAACCAAGCTCCGATGGGTGGCTTCCTTGTCGACCCTTTTTCCCGATGGCACCTATTTCTACCACGCGTCCCTTCTCTGAAGGATGGTCCTGATCTCTCCGGGATTTCGAGACTTGTGATGTCCCGATTCTTTTGACCTCAGAGACTCCAATTTCCCGATGGCTAATATCCTGACTGCTAAACCTCGTGCATCTCTTGTCTGGTTCGACGGCTATCGGGTAACCACTCCAGATCTGATGGCTCAGATCAATTCTCCCTCTCTATGCTCCTCCTAAGGCTTAACCTCCACGCACATTCTCCCGATCCAACGACTGACGGGATTTCTATATGAGATCTGACGACTGTCGGTCTCCTCCTTTTATAGGCTCCTCCTGAGCTCCTCCTGGATGTAAACTCTTCGACGGTCCAAATCTCTCTACCTGCCGATCTGACGGCTGCTGTGCTCTCACCTGAGATTCCTTCACACTTTCTTCCCATACTTGGAAGGAAATTCAAATTCCTCAAAGGCCTCAACCTTTGTCTGTTTCCTCTGCGAACTCTACAACCTTGAGCCTCACCATGCGTTCTCCACGACGCTATTCCTTCTGAGCTTGTTCTTCTCGAATCCTTAAAGGATTCCGACATCTGCGCTCCTGCAGAGTCTTCTCATGCACACGCTGGTGACTCAGACCCCTAAGGGATTTTTCCTTTCTCCTCCCACAGATGGAGAATAAAGTGCCTTCCTGGCTCTCTGTTTTCTCAAGCAACCTCTTACTGAGTCTCTATGGGTGTTCAGCAACCCAATGAAGATCCTTCAGTGAACTCTTCCTTCAAAAGGCAGAACTCAAGAGAGTTATCTTCTCTTTTGTGCCTACTTGCACACTTCCTTGATGCCCTACTGGTGGAGTTTCCTCTCATAGAACGTTCAGTAGTTCTGTCTTATTCTCCTATGCACCTATGCACCTGCTTGATGCCCTCCTGGTAGAGCTCTCAGAATCCTCAGTGATTCTGTTTCTTTGAACTCACAGCAGAGTTCCTTCCTCTGTGCACACCTTGCACTGGCTCAATGCCCACCAGGTAGAGCTCCATAGAAATTCTCAGAGCTTTTGTCTGAACTCACAACAGAGTTCCTCCAACTGCACCTTGTGCATATGCTCAATACCCACTTGGCAGAGCTCTACAGAATTCACAGCAGAATTCTATCTGCAACTATATCTCTCATACACAGCCTTGCCTCCAAGGTATTTAGAAACCTTGAGGTATTCTTCCTCTAAGTTGTTGACTCCAGTTCCTGTGCCTCAGCACGCCTTTGTATGACTCCGCAGAGTTCAGAAGTGCAACCCCTGTGCACGGCTCTCAGAACCCACAGTGTTCTGTCACACCCTCCTGGTGTGAAGCCTCAAAGACCTTCACCCCTGGAATCAAACACACTCCTGCAAATGCCTAACATACATTTACAGCGCCTATAAAGAACACACACAGACATTCACATAACATACAGAAATGTAGGAAAAATTTCTCTGATTATATTAACAATGGAAAATGCCTGAATTTACAATGATGTTCCCGAGCTCTCTCTGGCTCTCCTCAACTCTACCTTGACTGCTTCAAAATGAGATCTCAAAATATCTTTTACCTGAGGGGCTCATCGAGCGCTTCCCTCCAGATCTACCTACTCTATTCAATTACATTGAATGGTTGTCTAGTCCAGCATCTGGATCTAGATCTCAGCCGATCTACCTAACTCCTTCTCAAAGGCACGGCTTCTATGGCTCACCAGCCTAAGCATTAAATTACATTCAATTCAAATTTGAATGAGGCTGCGCCTCTCTTTTAGCGTGCGATTTGAATTCACTGGCGTGGCTAGCTGGCTGGCTGGCTGACGTGGAGAGATGCTCCTGCATCAATATGTTTCCATTTCGTTGCTTTATTTTTACCTTTCCCATTCCAACAATTTTGCATGGTGCATCATCACCCGAATGAACCTGTCCAAAATCACCTTGAACATAATCTAGAAAATGTTTCCTATGGGGTGTGGCATGAAATGAAGCTCCTGAATCTACTACCCAAGACTCAGAAACCTTATCTACAGAAAGAATCAAAGCATCTTGTAACACATCACCTATTACATTTGCTTCCTGATTTCTCTCCTTTTGTCCATCTCTTTGTTTCTTTGGAGCTCTGCAGTCTTTCTTCAGATGTCCTTTCTTCCCACAATTCCAGCACTCTATCTTTCCAAGTTTGGATTTGGATCTTCCCTTCCTAGAATTTCCGCAGTTCCCTGAGCCCTTTCCTCTATCCTTTTGTCTTCCCCTGTTCTCCATGTTCAACGCATTACCTGATGTCTCATCTGTGCTTTTCCGTCGCATTTCCTCACTAAGGATAACACCAACAACATCATCAAATTTTAAAGTATTTGAACCAGAGACAGAGTTATTTACATCCATGACCAACCTGTTCCAGCTATCTGGCAATGAGCACAAGATTAGAAGAGTCCTGACCTCATCATCAAAGTCCACTTTTACAGAACTTAGTTGATTAGTAACCATATTAAATTCATTTAAATGATCTGCAACAGACCCACCTTCTGACATCTTCATATTAAATAATCTCTTCATTGGAAATACCTTATTGGACACCAAGGGTTTTTCATACAATTTGGCCAATGCATCCATCAAACCCTTCGTTGTATTTTCTTTGGAAATATTGAAAGCCACCGATGCTGCCAGGCTCAGTCGTATCGTTCCTAGAGCCTTTCTGTCAAGAATCTCCCATTCTTCATCCTTCATGGTCGTCGGCTTCTTTGCTACTCCACCCAATGGTAGGAATAGATCCTTCTGATATAAATAATCTTCAATCTGTATCTTCCATAACTGGTAGTTTTGGCCATTAAATTTCTCGACCCTAAACTTTCCATCTTCCGACATTACTCCCACTCGAACTAGGAACCCTCTTTTCCTGCGAGTTACCTTTCGCTCTGATACCAGTTGTTAGAAAAACAGGACCGTGGAGCAATAAAATAAAACAAATGCGGAAAAAAAACATAGAAGATACACAATACAAGAGAGACATAGATTTACGTGGTTCACCCAGTGTGGGCTACGTCCACCAGAGAAATTGTAAGGTCCTTCCTTTATTATTATCCAACAAATGAAGAGATACAACCTACAGTAAAACCCACTGTAACTTCCTCTTCTTTCTCTCACAGTCTCCTCTCTCAGAATACAATATTCACCATCAACCATAGCCGCAATACATTTCCCTCATGAAAGAGGGTTTCCTTCTAGGGAAAAAAACCCTAACATAATCTCTACCGTTAGATCTGCGACCTTATAATGAACGGTCCAGATTTACAATGAAATTACAATATACATTTACAAGGCAATTTTTCCTTTAGGGGCTTTGCCCCCAAACCCCCGCTGGGGGCCCGCTTGCCCCTAGACCCCCCAGCCGGGGGGATAGCCCCCACGGACCCCGCAAAGGGGGTACCCCCCCTCTGCACTCCCCCGCGTGGAAGAGTGTACATACTTCTAGGTTGTAAATACTTCATGGGGTATAAACATGGTTGAAAGTAAAAGACCTCTGAATCAAGAAGATAATCAGGCTCCACAACCAACATTAAGTGCCTATGGGATGAAAGGAAACCCTCTTTTGGTTGAATTTCTGGGTGAAGTCTTTCTCTTCATATTTTCATTTTTATTGTCCTTGTACATCGGGCTGGGTATTTCGTTGTTTGATATCATGCTTGAGTTATCTCTTTTTTATACACAGTAGGGATATACATCAAGTTATTTTTTCAGTCCATGCACTTTTAGTTTTGATATATTGAAAATACAAAATAATAGGCATTTTTCAATGCTTGGCATTTTTATCTTTGAATATCTATCAATATCTTAGTGCATATAGTGAAATATTCCATCTTTACTCCGGAATTGCAGATTTGAATTTGAAAATTGCATCATTTTTTAGGAGCATATCATTCATCAAAAGTTAAAGTTAGGACTTTGCATTACTTGCATATTTACTTTTCTTGCAAAGTCATAACGCCATGAGTTTCATTACCATACCTTTTTGAGTAATCATGGCCATAAAATCAACGCTATAATTTAAAATTTATTAGTAACGATTTTATTTTCTAGGGTGCACAAACTAGCCTCGGATTTAGTGCCTTGGAATAGGATTTTGTGAGTTAACTTCTCCAAGGAAATTAAATCAACATATGTGTCTAAGTCAGGGAGTGGATAAATCCATTGTATAATTGGTAAGATCAGGAGGCTCCGCTCACACCGAATTTAATCAAGAGGTCGCGTGAAGTTGGTTGAAGGGATATCCCCCCGATACCTTCCTAGCATCAGAGATATTTCTGGGGATCTATTTGTATCTAGGGATATTGTTAGTGCCTTTACCTCCATGAGAGGCGGTTCTTTCAAAGGTTTTGGGCTTTGCTACCCTGCCCATACGGTGGACCTGAATTACGACTACTCACTTGTGAATCGATTATACAATGTTTTATTAGTTGGTTGACTTAGGTGTTTCATAGGTTACTTACAGAGGTTATTCTGTAGGTACCCTGGGTCAGATAAGGGTCGGAAAACACACAAACTTTATGGAGGATTACCTCTCCGGGGGGATTTGACTGACTGGTTGTTAATCCCATGAGGGCCCTTATAACTGATTATTTTACCTCCGATCTTTAGCAGGGAGTCTCAGGCCCCTCTTGAGTGAGACATACCTTCTTTAGGGAGGCAGGCCACTCAGCCACTTTACCCCATTTGCATGCATATTGGTCATTTGAATTTTGGTGCTTTGCTTTGCTTACTAGTTGTCCTTAGGATATATTTTTTATCTTTAGAGTCTTAATTCATCATGGAGTCGGACCAGCCTCCCCACCGGTCCCATCGCTTGTTACAGTTACCATCGGATCTTGTGTCCTTGCCTTCTAAAAGGCATAGAGTTATTATACATGGTACACACACGTCCACCATTCAGACTTGTGGTTCTACAAAGATGACTACTGAATCTAGTCTTCAGAATTTTGTGAGCCCTTCGACTCCCATACCCCCTATAGTTGACTCCTGCAACCTCTATGGTCATAGTGTCAGAGGTACCTATTATTACTATGGCCCGTCCTATAGTTAATTCTCAAGCTACCACCTCGAAGCCCTTTGGGTCTCTTGGCCACTCACCAGGCTACAATGTTCAGTCCATCCCTATGGATTCTATTCCATTTTCTTATGGTATGCCTAAATTCACTTCCCAGTTTTTGAACTCCATCCCAGCTATTGGCCCTAATGCTAGCATTGGGCTTCGGGGAAGTACACCTCCCTACACTCCTTTTTCATTTGGTGGATCTCAAATGATTCCTAATATGGGGGATATCCCTTCTTTAAACCCTAGGTCCAATCCTCCTACTTCTTGGTGGAATAGTCAACCTGGCGGACAAGGATTGGCTCAATATTTGTTGTACAACCCTACCTCCTCGGCGCAGAATCCAAAAAATACTTTTGGCATGACGAATCCACCTCTATCCTTCATTTTCCAACCTGGGGGAGGTTAGTTTCACACTTTGGGCAACCCCCAACCCGGAGCCAATCCGGCTAGGGGAAATTTCTATAACCCTCAACAGAGAATTCCTCCTAAAATGATGCCCAACCAACCTTATATGAATCATCCTGGAGGAGGGCCTTATAATGTCAGACAGGGCCATGGTGTTTACCAAAACCCTAGATGGCCTCCAAACCCGCAAGCACAATCTTTCCCGAGAGGTTGGGGCTAGATATCACAACCCTACCTCCCTTTTCTGGTCGTGCTTAATATGCCAGATTTGGCTAAGTTAATGAACGAACTTGTGAGTCAAGATCCTCCATGGCCCCTACTCCCCACCAAACTTCCTTCGAACATCCCCAAGTTCGAGGGTAAGAATTGAGATGATCCTAGTGATCACGTCACTACCTTTCACCTTTGGTGCTCATGAAATTCCCTTAATGATGATTCTATTCATTTGAGATTATTTCAATGCAAGCTCATTGAAGTTTCTATGAAATGGTATATTGAGCTACCCAAGGGGGGATATGGGACTTTTAGTCAGTTGGTAATGGTTTTTCTTAACCACTTCCAGTTTCCCATTCGTTATGATGTTGGCTTAGAATTTTTGTCAACTTTACGCCATGCCACCGCCACTCAT
Organism: Picea engelmannii; assembly: GCA_009831015.1. Lineage (NCBI taxonomy): Eukaryota > Viridiplantae > Streptophyta > Pinopsida > Pinales > Pinaceae > Picea > Picea engelmannii. Next base: position 462,712 of record ML784533.1, read on the forward strand.
ATCTCAGACCATATCTAGGAGTGGCGTAGACATAAGAGGTTGATGAAGACCCCTATACCCCCGAACTTTATTTTAGAATTGTTTCTTAAGTATTTTCACCCTCCTATCTCTAAGGACGTTGCTACTTCTGGGGTTACCATTGAAGAAGAAGCAATCTTTAGGGCCCAGAAGTTAGATTTGATATATGCTCAGCCTGGGATGTTATACCACCTTCTTCCTCAAGCATCGCGGTCTACTTACAACCCTAGGAAAAATATCGAACGTCATGTCGATGGCATTGTAGGTTACGCCAATGTAAATTTCGTAGACTCGGTGACAAACCAGTTGAAAGAGTTGTCTTTAAGCCAGTCTGCAGGAGGACTAGCCTTGTTTGTGTCTTCCAATCCCACTCAGTCGATGGATGAACACTCTGTGCAATCGTCGGCCAACCTGAATGGTAACCAACAACTAGGAGGGACTAAGAAGAAAGGACACAATAACCCTAAGGGTGGGAAACATGGTAATAAACCCAAGGACAATAATAATAATGAGAATATGGGTAGTAATGTTGGAGAGGGAAAATGAGAAATACATAAGGTGAATTTTCCCTATAAGCTTTGCACAGATGATCACCTTACCCATTTGTTCCCCAAACTTGTAGAAGTTGTGAGGCTATTAGCTCGAACTCCCATTGTACTGATGAATCCATTCCCACATAATCAACACTTAGCCTCGAGCTCCTCAAATGCTGGAAATGCGGCTGGTGGAGGTCAAAACCAGCAGTCACAAGATGACGACCATTTATGTATCAATATGGTCGATGAGAAAATAGATGTAGCCACTCGATCTTGAGATTATATTTCTAAACAAACTAATCCTAGTCTAGAATCTCCTCCTCCTCCTTCAGAGACTTCTTTACAGATTGAGAAACTAGAGCCACCGCCTTATATTCTGAAAGGATTGCTTAAGTGCATTACCCATAATCCAAATGCTAGAGCCACCCAAAACTACTCTATCATTGAGGACCTGGGTCAAACCCCTTGTGCGATGTTGGCTTTGGAGGTACTCCAGATGTTTCCTTCATAGAGGAATGCCTTACTCTCTACTTTAGGAGCTCTAGAACCCAATGGCTCAAAAATTATCATGTTTGACGTCACGGATGTTAAGCCTCACTTTCCTTACCATGTGGATTTCCAAATCCATGTGGAGTACTCAAAGTATATCATCAAACATGCGGTTGTTGATGAAGGAACTACTACTTGTGTGATGTCCTTGGCTTGTTGGAAAGCTCTCAGTTCTCCGAATTTTTCCAAGTCATCAAACATGTTGACTTCTTTTGATGATCATTCCTTCCACCCTCACAGTATTCTCCCTACCTTTCCGGTCCAACTAGGTGGGACGACGGTAGAGGTGGAAGTAGAGGTAGTTGATGCACCTCTTGATTATAACTTGTCACTAGGTTGAAATTGGACTTATGCCATGATCGACATCATGTCATCTGTATTTTGTACTCTTTGTTTTCCTCATGAAGGGAAGATCGGGATGATCGATCAATTATCCTTTGCGTACTCTAGTCCAAATGCATCTCTTGGACCGTCGATCCCTGTGATCGACAATTCTCAGCCACCAACTAATAATATCAGTGTCGGAATGTATTCTTCCCTTATGGGTACTTTCAACTTCTTGACATGGAAGCATCATGTATATGCCATGTCCAGTAATCCCATTTTGACTAGAAGGTCCATTCCTTTTCGTACTTCCTATTTTAGTGATCCATGGACCCTACCTTCCTCGACTTTGTCTTGTGAGGGTCAGCCACATATTGGAATTATATCACAAACCTCTATTAGTCATGTTGTAGATGGGTCGACAACCTCTGCTAGTCGTGTTGAAGACCAGCAACCAACTACTGCAAATCATGTTGGGGGCACAAGTATAGTCATCAGTAGTCACACTACACATACATCACCAACCTCTACTAGTCATGTTGGGGATTCATCACTAACCTCTACCAGTCATGTTGGGGATTCGCTACTAGCCTTTGCTAGTCATGTTGGGAGCATGTCACCAGCCACTACAAGTCATGTTAGGGGAATTCATATGATTGAGAAGATTGTATTTGTAAGACGTAATCCCAAGTTCCTTTGTAGGATTTTCAAAGGAGATCACCTTACTTGTTTGTGCCATGCTACTGCTATGGTGCAAGAAGTGTGGTCCTTTCCTGGGGGCCCTTTGGGTTATGAATCCTCTTTGGCTTCCCAACCTTATTTGGTTGATACAACAGTCATGCCAATGCAATATTCAGCTAACACCCCTCCCCCTTTAGGGCATGATGCATCTCTTGACCTTGTTGTCTCACATCCTATTCAACCAACGGTTGAAGAAGTGGTAGTGTCGATGCAATCTTCGGTTGATCCCACTCTTATATTGGAGAGTGACAAGCCTAAGGAAGTGACATTTCCAATGCAATCTTCGATTAATCCCATTCTTCTTTTGGAGAGTGATGAGTCCTTCTACCATGTCCTTAGCATTTCTAGTTATGTACCTTCTTCACTAGGGAGCATTCCACTCTCTTCGAGTATGCTCTATCCAATTCCTAGGATGGTTTCCTTTGATTGGAATGATCTTTTAGAGCCTCAACTTCCTTCATCTACACCATTACAAATAAGGGGCATTCTTCTATATATTGTATATAAGGTAACCTCTGCAAGTATTTTATCCTCCTTGACTTGGAAAGCTTTGGGTTTTCCCAAGATTGTGTCAGCTCTTCGTAAGCCACTGACCTTTCATAGAAATCCTGCATCGGAGCCTTGGCCTCCCCCATTACATGCTTCCTAGAATAGCATCCATGAGTCTGATTTAAGCTCTTTTTTGACTTGTCTAAAAAACAAAAATATTATCGAGTGATTTCTCCCTTTCACACTCATTAAATTGGACTTGAAAGGTCGTGAGTCTTAGTTAAACTCTTTTCCGACTCATTTCAAAAAGTGAAAATATTGTTGAGTGATTTGTCCCTTTCACACTCGTTATATTGGACTTGAAAGGTCATGAGTCTTAGTTAAGCTCTTTTCCGACTTGTTATCAAAAAGAGAAAATATCGCCGAGTGAATTTGTCTTTTTCACACTCGTAAATTGGTTTTGAAAAGACGTCTATTTGGCACAAGTTTACCAATTTTTCACATAAAGTAGAATAAAAGACATAAAAAAGGACATTTTTTGGAGTCAAGTTGTGATTGCATCTCATGCCCTTGCTTGCAGTATTGAGCCTATAGTCGGTTCTCACTTTGCGTTATAAACTATTTGCCTTAGCAGTTTTTCATCCTCAACCAAGCAGAGCCTTGTTTATATCCTTCACAATTTGACACCCTATACCTAGGAGGGAACATTCCCCCGAGTGTCCATCTCCCACATGTACTTCCCTGCATTGAGCATAGGTACTTTCCACTACTGGAACTAGTTTTTCTTACTTGTGACACTCATTTCCTCCTCTATATCGTATAATTCATTTGTCTATGAAAAAACAAAAAATACGGGCGGGAAGGGAGTATTATCTTATATCAGCAGTAGTCATGTCACCTTTGAACATAGCACAAAATTATTTGAGCCCATTCTTCATCATAATTTTGGGATTATCATGGTCTTAGGAAGTTGAGCTCTTTACAGAGTATTCTCTACCGACTGGTTACTCTTCCAGTCCCTATAGAGAATTTCATCATAGCCTCCTGCATCTCATGGTTTCATCATCAGGTCTATGTTGCCAGAGTCCTTCACATGTCTCATGCTCTTGTTCAAAGGAAGTCTATCAACCTATTTCGGCCACTCCTATGAACTCTTGACTTTGCATGTTGGCCATACCCTCAGTTTGTCTCAGAATCACATGATATTGTAGTCCTATCATGCACACTGGCCCTACTTTCATCATTGGTAGGTAACCTTGAACCCAGAAGTCAACATTTCATCATTGTTCGTTGACTGGGTGGTGTCCCTTGTGTTCGACGATAATACATATATTCACACATTGGGATTCATGCAGTGTCTTGGATGTCATTAGCCTTATTGGTGGTTTCCTCACCTTTGTCAATAGTTTTTATCATTGGCTTCTATTCAAAGGGTCTTTTTCATGTACTGCTTGCACTTGGCACATGCGAAAGACGCACAGGGTCATTGGTTTATGAATTTTTTCTTCGTCTGATTTCCACCAAATCATGAAGCTCCTGCTTTGTACCTCATGATGACTGATGAAAGGTGCCTTAATTCTCTCCTTTCAGCAGGTCTCTTTCCATAGACATCAACCCATTTATTCTGGAAATGAGGCCTAGAGTCTTATGAGTACCTTGAGTCTTGCAGTCATTAGTGGTAGGATATCTCTCCATTGACACTTGGGAATACATCAATGTCTCATGATCGATGGATTCTTCAGGTGTTCGACACCGAAACCTCTATTCACACTTGTAAGGATTTCTTGGTGCCTTGATATCTACTTTTATTATCAGTAGGATGTCTCGCATTTGTTAACGGTATACCTCAATGACCAGTAATCAAACAATGTCTCATTGTGTTCGACCTCAACTCCTTTACTCACATGATGTAGACTTGCACCTTTGGTGGATTGTGTAGAAGACTTGAAGACATCACTATGTAGCTGCATCTTTCCTGAGTTGCTTCTTCCCTTTCATTGGACCAATACCTATATGAATTCAGTGATCATGGAATATCAGATTGTAATCCATGGTATACAGATATCCTCAGCTTGGTTTTCTGAGACTGGTTCTACTGGGCCGTGTTCATGACTATGACATCTTTTGTCATGTAACCACATTTGTATTTTCCTATTCATGGCCACGAACACTTGTTTGGTATATTTTCACATGGATCTGCAGTGTATTTTTGGCAACCATGTATGAAAAGTCAATACATAATGTAATGAGAAATCAAGTTCGTCCAGCTGGTTCTCTACCACTCCATTTCTGGGCTATTTGTAATTTATTTCATCCATCACAGATACTCCCCTGACCTCACACATTAGGGGGCATCTGTTAGAGAAAGATTTTCCTCACCCTATGCAATCTTTGAGAGAGGGCCTTACTCCATTTGCCTATGTAGACTCACCTTCCCTGGTTGATAAATCTAGAGATAAAAATATAAAAAATTTCCACTTATACACATCTTGCACCCTATACAGCAAGCATATACACAGGTTGCTCCACTATAGCCTGCATACATCGGTATTTGTGCCAAAAAATCAAAATTAAATGTTGTTTTTCCATGTCATGAAAAAGATCTCTAATCCTTGGCCTTCCATATACTGGAAAAGTTTTCACTCATCCCTTTAGTTTAATTTTGAAGGCTATAAAGAATCCAATTCTGAGCTATGAAAAAGGAGAGAGAATTCAACTTTGAGAGAAAAGTTACTCTGGAGAAATTATTACTTCATATTGAGTCTGCATCCCTTCGTCCTTTAAGTCTGAATAAAGTGTTCATCCCCCAAGATCTTCCCTTATTGAAGGAGAACCTCTTTGTCTCCCTTATATGAGATTGCCTTTGGTGGAGGATTGAAGTGGTGGAGGCCCAGCTAGAACGAACTTGGTTTCTTAATTTCAAATCGTTCCGACACAGAAGTCTGTAATGTTTTCACTTCTACTGATCATTTATTAAGAGAAATACCCCTTTCTCATCCAATTGATATCTTGCAAATATATGAGTTATTATCCATGGGAATGTTTGTTTTGTATATTAATGGATTATGATATATAATGTGCAAACCTTTTATATTGTCACTATATGCTTGCTTTGCTTGTTTGTTGAGAACTGGTTGCAAGTATAAATATTTGGGTCAAAGTGCTCAACGATGGACATCATTAAACATTTGGACGAGGTAGGTACCTTTCTTATCTTGCTTGCACATTGGTTTATATAGCATGTTTATGGGGAAGAGTTGATTTCTGCAGTCGTACCTATTTGTTGTGGTTCACCCTAGCCATAGAGAGATTTTACTCATAACACATTGTCATAAACTTGCGCCAAATTTTATGGTCCTTATACAATTATCAAACGAGTGGTTCCCATGGCCTACCAGTTAACTCTACCTAGTCACTCTAATCTCCATTATATTTTTAATGTTTCCTTTTTAAATAAAGTGATTGGAAAGAAGTTCCAAACTCAAATCAGTCTCCTTGAGTTGGATGAAGAAAGTTCCATTTGGTTCTAGCCATAATCACCCTTGGACCAATGCGAGTTTCATCTACGTCAGTGCACCATGAATGAAGTGTTAGTTAAATGGAAGGATACACCTTCAGAAGATGCCACCTAGGAGTCAGATACCATTCTACAACAATTTCCTCATCTCAAGCCTCAAGGGAAACGTTTTGTTTTCAAGTGGGAGGGCATGCTAGGGACCTAACCTCCCTAAACCCTCACGTAGGTAGAATAATACATTTTCCATGTAATAAAGGCCGACATTAGTTAATAACTCCCATTTAATAATGTGAACAAATATAATGTAAGAAGACTTAATATAATATTATGCTTCTATAAATATCTTCCTCTATAATGTTCTTTAGAAGATATAATTAATATAAATAATATTATAAGTAATGAGAAAGTCCTTTCTTCAGAATTATTGTAATAAAGCTCTGATCTGCTAGAGGTTATCCCCTCAAAGAGGCAAGTGAACTTGTATTTATATCAATAAAGGTATCATTTTTGGTGTTGTGATTCTGTATATTTTGTTGTTACGATGGTATTTGTTGTCATATTTATGTTTTTCCTTATTATACTACATATGGTACCTTACACAAAGGGAATAGTTAGTTCCTGTTGATTTGGGTTTTTCTCACATGATCAAATTCATATCATAATCATATGATTGATAATATTACACTTCACAGTTCAGTGATTTAGTTGAATGTACTAGTTCCCTTGCCATGTGTGAGATACATCAAACCTTAGGAGGGGGTTACCCTTTAGGTAGTCCCCTGCATGTTCTAACATCAACCGTTTCTTCTAGAGATATGACTCCACCTATTGTACCTTGGATATTAGGTCTAGGGACACCTTTTCCTTTTTGGGTGTTGATGCACTTCCCCTTATCAACATCAAAACATTCATTCTAGGGGTTTTTCCTATGTGCCCTTATACCTATCCACCTCCTCAATCGGTTACCTTGGACCAAGACAAGAGATTTATCATTGCTAATAGACTTGGTCGAATATCACATGTTCGACTCTATCTCATCATGTAACCATTGATATTTTTACATACATCGATGATCTAGCCTCATATGCAGTTCCTCATTTTACCATTGTACTAGCCCTCATTTTGAGTTCCCCTTTATTCAACTCATGTGATATATTTGGAGCCCACTCCTATTCAATAGGGATTCTCAGGTTGTTTCCACACCCCTCCATTCAAGGTTGAGGTATCAGTTCTTATGTACTCATATCAACAAAAGTTGTGATGTAAACCTAGTTCTTTCATCCAAGCATATGCATATGAGACTGATTGTGTCATTATATTTTACTCTAGCCCACTTTTTCTATCATCATATTGTATTTGATACCTCATGTTGTCTCATCAATTCAACCCCTTCATGATGGGCACAACATTGTAATGATTATCATAAGTTATCTCGATGAGTATGGGTATGCCTACCTTGTCCCTACTAAGATCATGCAACTTAACACCTTGTGACCCTCTTGTTGACATATGGTCTTCTTTAGCCTCTCCTATGATTGGTTCGGCTTCCAATGAAATCTCTCTCTCTCTCTCTCTCTCTCTCTCT
>ML784533.1:470520-504706 GCA_009831015.1 Picea engelmannii
CACACCTCGGTTGTATCATTCATCAGTAAAATAAAACTATAATGTATTTTGGTCATACGATGTGCGTCTATGTCATACGATGTGCATGTTGTTTGAGTTCCCATAGAATCTCTCTCTCTCTCCCTCTCTCCCTCTCTCTCTCTCTCTCTCTCTCTCTCTCTTGTGTCATTCATTTTTAAAGGAAAACTATAATGTATTTTGGTCATACGATGTGAATTTGTTATCACATAAAAATGACACACCTAGACCAAAATGTTAAGTTCACTTAGATACTCCAACAATAGTATGGTTATCATGATATGTCCCCACTAACTAACTTATAGAAACCCTTGTTCCTAAATTTAATTTCACTAAAAACATATAAAACCCCAATTTAATGTTATAATCCACTTAATTAACTTTTAAAACCCCCTTTCTAAATTTAATCTTAATTAATTAAGGCATAAACCCTTTTAATGACTTTCCCTTCTAACTTTAATTTCAAAATTTCAAAAAAGAAAAAATATGCGAAAATATCATATTTTCCTATAAAAGGAGGGGTCTCACTCCATTTCATTATCTCCCTCTTTTTTACTCTCTCATCTCACTTTTTTATCTCATCTCCATCATTGTAGACTTTTCTCCAATTTTCCTCTTTTTCATTTGAAACCCTATTTTATGAACGAAGTCATCACTATGACATCCATATAAATATAGAGGAGGAGAGTAGAAGTCAAGGCCACACACTTAGGGAAGTAAATAACCCTCCCAATGAGAGGCCACTGGAGGATAAGAGTCTTCAAATATTTCTCTATAGGTTTTTTTTGTAAGATATTTCCATTTGGGTAATGAGTATTCAATTTATTCTATGATTTCATTGTTTTTCATGTGTATGTTTTGTTGTATGTCTTTTATTTCCATAGAATAACATAAATATTAGGATATATTTATTTATGGAAAGATAGGTTTTTTAGTTTTCTATCCCCATTTTTCTATAGCTTTGTAACAACCACAAAGTTTGCATATCTACTGTAACACCCATGTTTCCCCCAACTTGTAATTAATCATAAAATAGGATTACCATGTTAAGGCATTTGGAAAATGTAAATGTATTATTGTTTGAGTTGTCAATAACAGACTATGGGGGGTGAAGCCTTGAAAGTATTGGCCATGATATCGCTAGAGGAAAGAATGTGAAACTATAAGAGAGGGTTCATTATATCAAATAACCCCAAATTTCCCTTTATGGGGATAATAAATCTCCTTTGGATCCCAAGGAGAGAAACCAGTTAATGAAGAAAGGACTAGTGGTTGAATTATCAACCACTCCCATGAATGGGAGCATGGTCTAATTGCAGAATGTCAGCCCAAAGTACCACTGGGTATGACATACCAAGATGACCCGAGTTCCCTTCTAATAGAAGGAACGATATAGGTCGAGAACCATCCTGGGGAAAAGATATAATAAAAATAAGTAAGGAGAATGCACAAAGCTCTCCGAAGGAGGATGAAGAGAAGGCAACGATCTTGATGCTGAGTGATCATCTGATAAACCTTGCCCAGGGCCATGATAGAGAAAGTAATATCTGAAAGATGCAGAGAACAGAACCCGAGCGAAAGCTGAAACAGAGAAAGAATCCTTGAGAATCACAAGAGTTCCCTCGTGATATCATGTCTTATCATGGGGGTGGCTAGAGTGATAAACATGAATGCCTCTGAGCCTATGGTTAGGTGGAAGGACGAACACCCACAGTCAGTTAGTTGGATACCACCTGTAATAGATAAGTAATCACATATCTTGTGTATTTGAGTGATACTGTGAATTAAAATTGGATATCCTATGAATGTTGCATGGATAGATATGTTTTCTTAATGATTTATACTATATCATGTTTTGGTGTCTGCTTGATTGTATAATTAGGCAAGTATGAAATTATATAGATGGAATATGTTTTATAATCGTAAATGCTTGCGTCCTATGGGGACTTAATCTAGAGACACAAACTGTGAGTTCGTAGACCTTGGGCATAGTTTCATGTACGCATGTTGATCCTCCTAGTCACTCTGAGTCCCTTGGAGGATGGAGTCTGTTAACTCTCAGGAGAGATAGTGAACATATGCACAGTCTCTCTGCGAGAAAAATAGAGACCAAGAACCACTTAAGTTATAGAGTTGAGGAATGAACGTAAGGGGTGCGCGGAAGGATTCTTCCAAGTGTTATGTTCTAGAGAAAGAGTGCAAGGATCCTAATCCTTTTAGAGCCAACAAATCTTAGGAAGAATAGTATGATTGAAGTATCAAAAGGGAAGGATCCTTTGCTCGGATGACGAACGAATAGGAAAATATTCGAAAAGAGCCAAGGTCCATTGTGACTGTAGGATATGGAAAGGAGAACAAGAGTTAACCACTTGAGTCCTCCAGACATCATGACTTCGGTGAACTGTGAGTTTTTCATAAGGGAAGTAAAAATCCCCGAAGTACTAAAGTCCAAAAGTAAATTGGGACCATCCATCATCAAGGAGGATAGGTGGTGTAAGATCCACAACTTCGAAGGTTAGTGGATAAGGAGGAGGACAAATAGCCGAAGTAAATCCTGGTCATTGATCGTCAGGGGACATGTGTCAATAGATCAATAACTCCAAAGAAATCACTTCAAGAGTTTCTAATTGAGAGTTGAAACTCCTGGAGCTTGGAGAACCGGAGCCCAGAAGTAAATCTCAACCATCGGATTGAAAGGGACACGTGGTAGAGATCCATTTTCCTCGGGTGAAAGTAAAGTTCAATATTTGAGGTTCCTGAGTTTCGAAGAGCCAAAATAGATCTACATCACCAAACATAGAGAGACACATGACGAAAGCTCATATATGACTTCATCGAAACCACTTCGAGAGTTTCAGATTGAGAGTTAAAACTCCTGAAGCCCGAAGCGTCGAAGTGAAAAAGAGTCGAAGGGCCGAAGAGTCGAAGAGATATGAACAGTCGTATCCAGAGGATAGGTGGAATGAATCTATGGATTCCAGGTAAAGAAACAAAGTAAACATCAACCATCAGATCATCTGAAGAGATCTGAACGATCAGATCTAGAGGATAGGTGGCATGAATCTATGTATTTTGAGTAAAGACCCGAAGTATACGTCAACCGTCAGGTCGTCCGAATAGAACTGAACCATTAGATCTAGAGGACATGTGGTGTGAATCTGTGGATTCTGGGTGAAGATCCAAAGTAAACCTCAAGCGTCGGATTGCCAAAGTGAATCTGAGCCATCAGATCCGCAACTTCAGGAAATCCATTCAAGAGTTTCTCAGTTGATATTTGAGATTCATGAAGTCCGAAGTTCTGGAAATCCAACGTGAATCCCAATTGTTCGATCAACCAAAGAAGATCTGAGCCATCAGATCACCCGAAGTAAATCTAAAGCATTAGATCACCAAGGAGAATTTGAACTGTCGGATATTATCTATTCAAGAGAAGGAAAGGATTGAGAGTTGATAATTCTGAAGTCCAAACTTCTGGAAATCCGAAGTAAATCTCAACCGTCTGATCAACCGAAGTGAAGCTGAGTCGTCAGATCGTCCGAAGTGAATATCAAGCGTCTGATCAGCTGAAGTGGATCTGAGTCATCAAATCCTAGGGAGACGTGGAGAAAATATGAGAACTCCAGATAAAGATCCAAAGTAATTCATATCCATTAGATCCAAGGGAGACGTGGCAAAAATATGAGAACTTCGGATAAATATCCAAAGTAATTCATAGCCATTCGATCTAAGGGAGACGTGGAGAAAATATGTGGACTCTGGGTAAAGACCCAAAGTAATCCTCGATCATCATATAAGGAGGACACACGTCAGTGGATTATAGACTTCGGTTAAAGGCCATTGGGAAAAAAAAAAGGGTGAAGTTTGAGATTTGAGATCTCAGAAGTCCGAAACCTGAAGGATATCTCGACCGTTGATCGAGAAGAGGGCCACAGAACCGTTGATCCAGTTGAAAGGAAAACCACCCAAATTAAAAGCAGGGTTGTTTATTAGGAGGACAAGTGTCCATAGATTGTCAACTCGAAAAATTGGAGTACGAAACAGAGCAGGGTTTTGAGAGTTAAAACTGTCGAAACCCGAAATCACGAAGGAGATCTCGTCCATTGATTTTGCAAGAGGTCAAATCTAATCCATAGGTATGAGAGGGGAAGATATGAACCACCCATTTTCGAAGTACCGTCAAGATCAAGAGATCAACAGTCCCATAGCATTGCGGGGATAGGAGTTTCACAAACGTTAAAAAGTTGAGAGCGAGACACAATTCAAACCATGGATTTGAAAAGAGGACACATGGAGGCTCGAGGAGAATTGCGGGACAAAAATAATTTTGATTCAAACCACCTTTGTCCATGTCTGCAATCACGTGGTACCTTAAGGTAATCACCCAAGGTCACATCCAAAGGGGGCTTATCCAGAAAAGGAGCTAATGCCCAATACTCTGATATTTCATAGGAGAGTGAAAGGGAAGGTCGTGGGTGCCCTTAAACTTGCACCAAGAAGTCAAAATGTTCTATGTTTAATTACAGAATGATACCATCAAGGTCTCAGAGAGTTGTTTGGCTTCAGAATCGGATATCCTTGACCAGGAGGTCGGACTGGTTCCCTGACTTTCCAAATCAAAAACCATGAATGGAGATTCTACCATTTAAGAAAAGCGAAAATTTTTATGCCATGTCATGGGTATGTTAAAAATTGGTATCAGAGAATGGTTACAACACTTGTCATTCTTGGGCTCATGTATGAGTCACGTAAGGAGGTATTGTTATCTGCATTTACTCCTTAAGGAGGACTGTAGAATGAACCCTTGATTTTGGGAATTCTTGTTGAATTTGTAACATCCTCGGCCCTCCAAAGGTCGGGAAATGCTACCAACACTTATGAATTTATCCCCTTAAAGCTGTGATACCATATTGTAGCATCCCCGGCTGTCAATCCACTGGTCGTGCAATGCTACTATGCAGAACACACTTATTCTTATATATATCATATGCATATTAAATCAAAATAAGACATTTAACATGGATTTACTGTTGTTTTACAGACTTACACAACATTAACAACAATTCAAACTTGCAACGAAATACTTGATAACATTTCAAGACACATACATGCATCACATATAAATTAAGTACAAAATTAACACTTATCTTTTAAACTGGCATAACTCCACCAACCATGTGCAGACCTTCCACAAACCTCACAGCCTTAGACCATGCTGCTCATCACGCTCAGTAGTGGGTCACCCCTGAGCTGGGACTAAGCTCCACCCAAGGCAAGGGAATCATAGACTAGGCTGAGGTTACAGGGAAAACTACATAGAGCAACTGGAAGGATTCTCTCCAGAAGCATTCTTACGCCCACTAATCATGAAATATCATTACCCACATGCCCGCTCCACCTAGGAGAATACACCTTTACAAGTACAGTCCATCGGTGCTTCACCTCCCTTTCTGGGTCTTGGAAACAGGTTGGATCAGGAACTCTCAGAGATCCGTAGCTGGTTCTGGACTCTCTCTAGTAGGAACTACTTCCCAGCAAACTCTCTCACCTGGAAAGAGCCACTCACAGACCTAAAAACCTACCTCTTCAACCATAGGCCTGACAACCTAGTTCTTCAGCCCCCTTTCGACTCAATTCTCGCACAGTGAGGATAACCACAACACAATCCCACTCAGGAAAATAGAAAGAAGCAACCCACAGATAGTTCGGGTACGGATTCGTCTCTGCAATGGCGGATAGACTGGGTTCACGAACTCACAGGTCGACTTTCCCCTCCTAACCAGTTCTCTCAACAGTGTATAGGTATGCCAAGGACAGACGTAAACCAAAAATGGGATCAGATGAAGGATGTTTCGGTTTTCAGGAAGACATCTCGATTTTCTAGTTTTCAGAGTTGCATGAGGGTATCCGAAATCAGACGCAAGGATGACAGAATGAGGAGTGAACCCCCTCCACGGCTAACTTCTACCACTTTTAACTACATGTTCCTGGGATGACACATGTTTCCCATGAAGCTGCATGCACTCCATCAACATGCGTTCCTCTCCAGGAACTCAGGACAACAGTCAAAATTGTCCACCTTAGTTTTTTGGAAATAATGATAATAAATTATTATCCCTTTTTAGAGGTAATCCCCCTAGCTTAGCCCCTAGTCCCAACACTTAGCCTTTCCTTGCACTTTTCAGCCCCCATTCCCGTACCCACTCTATGGAAGCTTAGTCCCCCATCACTCTTTCTTCGTGGTCGATCTGCATGCAGCGATGTTCATATTTTTATTAATGTTCTGCATAATTACATATACCAAAACAGGCTCCTGGCCTTAACACTTAGGGTCTCTGACCTAATAAACTCATAATCCTTACCATCTTATCAATACTCATCTCACCAGCCTACAAAACATGTTTTAAAACTCATAAACATGATTATAATAGGGCTCATCCTTGGGGATATTACAATCCCCTCCCCTTATTTTTTCACTATCCTCAGTGCAACTTTCACACAGTATCAACAAGATTTAAAATATCTTCAAAACGATGTGGGTATTCTACCTGCATAGAATCCTCATGCTCTGATGTCACATCCTTAGGACCGTACCAGTTCCACTAGACCTTTACAAGCCTTATGGCTCAATTCCAGAGCTGTTTGTTTTTCTGATCCAATATGTGCACAGGATTCACTTGCAAGACACCTTCTTGTTCCACCTGAATCACATTCCAATCAATTACATGATTGGCATCAGGTATATACTTATTAAGCAATGAAACATGAAACAAATTATGTACAGTCATGGATGCAGGTAATGCAATCATATATGCAACTGGCCCAATCCTTTCTAGGATTTCAAATGGCTCGCAAAATCTAGCTACCAACTTGGCGCAATTTCCCAGCTTCAGGGAACTTTTGTTAGATTTTACTTTCAGAAAAAACATGATCACCCACTTTAAATTCTCTATGGGTTATGTTCTTATTAGCATAATTCTTCTTCATGTCATGGGAAGCTTTCAAATTCTGCTTAATTTTTAGGAATTGACCTTCCATTTCCTTGAGCAACTCTGGCCCAACTACTGCTCTTTCAACTGGATTGTCCTAGCTTACTGGCGTATTGCACTTTCTTCCATAAAGTGCTTCAAATGGGCTCATATTCAATGATGCTTGATACCCATTGTTGTAAGCGAATTCTACCAAGTGTCGGTAGTCTTCCCATTTCGATGGTTTTTCCATCACATACATTCTTAGTATGTCTTCTATCACTCGATTCACCCACTCTGTCTACCCATCTGACTCAGGATGGTAGGCTATACTGAAATTCAGCTTCATTCTAAATCCCTTGAATAAACCCTTCCAGATATTTGAGGTAAATTTCAGGTCTCTGTCAGACACAATTGTCTTAGGAATACCGTGCAATCGTGCTACTTCCCTCATAAAAATGTCAGCAACATCTGTTGCCTTGTGAGTAGTCTTTAGTAGAATAAAATGGGCAGCTTTCATAAGATTTTCCACCACTACCATGACGGAATCATGTTGCTTGCCTGTTCTGGGAAATCTGGTGATGAAATCCATCGTTACTACTTCCCACTTCCACTCAGGAATGGGTAAAGGCCGCAGCAACCCTGTTGGGTGCCTGTGCTCAGCTTTAACCTTCTGGATCTCCATACATCTAGCAATGTATTTAGAAATATCTTTCTTCATATCTGGACATAAATAATGGCTCTTGACTACTGCCACCGTTTTCTGATATCTAGGGTGCCCTTCATAAGGGACATTATGCATTTCATGCAAAATTATATGTTTCAAGTCCTGGACCTTAGGTATGTAAATTTTGTTCTTGCACATAATTATTCCATCATCCCCTAGTTTATAAATCTCCACTTTCTGTGGAATCTTACCTTGCTATAGCTTTGCTACCAAATCTCTGTACTGCAAATCTGTATTTGCAGCCTCCAAAATTATGCCCTTTATATCAGTTCGGTAAATGCTAATGGTTGTAGAATGAAATTAGTGTACTCTTCTGTTGAGTGCATCAACCACTTTATTCTCTTTCCCTTTTATATGCTTGATATCAAAATCGTATTCACAGAGAAACTCCAACCACCTACTTTTCCTAGCATTCAAGATTGGCTGATCAAACAAATACTTCAGATTGTTATGGTCCGTTCTCAATTCAAACCTCCTTCCCACGAGGTAATGTCTCCATTTCCTCATAGCATGAACGATGGATACCAACTCCAAATCATGAGTTGTGTAGTTCCTTTCATGCTCTTTCAACTTTCTAGATTCATAAAAAATTATGAATCCATTCTGACTGAGGAATCCTCCCAGTCCTTCTTTGCATGCATCGATGCATACCACAAAATCTTCATTTGGGTCTGCAATCCTTAGGATTGGAGCACTAGTTAACATTTTCTTCAATTCTTGGAAGCTTCTCTCACAATCCACTATCCACATAAACTTCTTCTCCTTCCTTTTAAAAGAAGTGATAGGGTGAGTTATTCTCGTGAATCATGCGATAAACCTTCTATAATAACTGGCTAGACCCATAAAGGATCTAACTTTCGTTACGTTATTTGGCCCTGACCATTCTATGATGGTCTCAATCTTCTCAGGATCTACAGCTATCCAATCCTTCGAGATAATATTCCCCAAGTAATGGATTTGTTCCTGATAAAATGAGCATTTTCTCAACTTGGCATATAGTTGGTGCTCTCTTAGAACTTGCAACACCATCCTCAGGTGTTGTTCATGCTCTTCCTCTGACTTGGAATACACCAGAATGTTATCCAGGAAGACTATGACAAACTTGTCTAGATAGTCCCTAAATACACCATTCATCAAGTACATAAAAACAGCGGGTGCATTTGACAACCCAAACGACACCACTGTGAACTCATAATAACCATACCTTGTTCTAAAGTCAGTCTTGTTGATGTCTTCATCCTTTATTATTACCTGGTGATATCCCGATCTGAGATCTATCTTCGAAAATATCTTCTCATCCTTCAACTGATCAAAGAGATCATCAATCCTTGACAGAGGATACTTGTTCTTTACAGATACTTTGTTGAGTTGTCGAAAATCTATACACAACCTCAACGTTCCATATTTATTCTTCACAAACAATACTAGGGCACCCCAAGGTGACATTCTTGGGAATATATACCCCTTCTTTAAAATCTCTTCAAGCTACAATTGCAACTCTTTCAGCTCTGGCGTACTCATTCTATAAGGAGCTTTCGACATTGGAGTTTCTCTAGGAATTAAGTTTATATAGAAGTCAATATCTCTCTTCGGAGGTAGTCCAGGTACCTCCTAAAATACATCTTCAAACTTATTTAGTACTGCATGGTATCCAATCTTTGACACCTCATCCTCAAATGCTTCCTCCATATGGGTTGCAAATAATTGGCATCCTTTCCTGTAGCACTTCTTCAGCTGCATTGTTGAGATTTCTCTAATAGCGACAGCTCTAGGAATTCCTTGGACTGTTTTCTGATTTCCTTCCTCATCCATGCAAGTGAATGCCTTGCTATGACAGTCCAGGATGGCATGGTGTTGGTCCAACCAGTCCATCCCAATTAAAAATTTATAAGAGCCTAAAGGAAGAATGTTCAATTCAGTCTTCGTGCTTAGTCCATTCATGTCCACTGGACAAGATCTAACTAACTCAGTGACTTTCCTCTTGGTTCTTGTAGCCAACTACACTAACCAAGACTTTTCATGTTTTCTTCTCGACAATTGCAAACTTTCCACCACTATAGGATCTATATAACTATGGCTAGCCCCTGAATCAATTAAAATAGTAAATGGTTGGTTGTTAATCATAACTTCCACTTCAATCATGTGTGACTGATATTCTCCTTTCTTGTTGTCTAGGTATGCATAGATCCTTGGCATTCTACTGCCCATGTCCTCCACTGTTTCCACTTGCTGTACATTATGGACGGCTCTCACTTTGCCATTTTTGTGGGGAAAATATTTGTACTTATGGTTTCCCTGACAACCCCAACACTGAATGGGCGTCTGTCTTGGCCTTTGTTCAACCACTTCATCCTTTCTAGGCTCTCTAAAATATGGTTGTCCCATAGGACTATTTTTTTAAAAAGGAGGCTTGTTTCCCTTTTGCCTCATCTCTTTTTTAAACTTCCTCTGGTCATCCCAAGCCTTCTAAAAGGTAGGCTTTTCTCTCAGTTGCTCATCTAATCATTTCTCCCTCCTTATCGTTTCATCCATAGACTTAGGGTCATCATACTGAATCTTGTCACCAATAGAAGGTGGTAATCCACTTAGATACCTATAAATCTTGACAGTCTCCTCCTTTATGAACGGAATATACTTTAGTAGTTCCAAAAATCTTTGATCATATTCATCAATGGTCATGTTGCCCAGTTTGAGTTCAAAGAACTCTTTCATCTTTCTGTCATAATATCTTTTAGTCAAATATTTGTTATCGAAATACCTCTTCAATTCCTTCCAAGTGATATCTTTCTCTATAATGTGTTGCACCTGCACCAGTTGATCCCACCACATGGATGTTTTTCCTTTTAGTTGATACATTGCAATTCTTCCTTCAACATGAGAGGAATAATTCTGCAATTGGAAGTATTTTCTCATGCCTAGCAGCGATGTCTCAGCATCTTCCTCCTTCTGGTGTTCTCCATCAAACATGGGAGTCTTAATCTTATTCATTTCCCCTTTCAGTTCATCCACTCCAGACCTCCTATGATTATTGGTAGGAGATGGGCTTGAACTACTGTGTGCTTCCTTACTGGAATGCTTTGGGGAGCGACGACGATGTCTGCTAACACTCCTCAATCTTCTTTTCCTCTCAGGGGTCCTACAACTCCCTATTTTTCTTGAGTCACTCTCTTTTTCCAATTTCTTTTATTTTCTTTCCAGACTCTTCAACAACTTTAAGTTGAATTCACCTTGTTTTTCCTGATTTTTCCTGAGCTTTTTGCTATCTATTCGGTAAGTTTGGGCATCTTTCTACAATTTTTCAATTATTTTCATCATATGCCCTTCTTTATCTATCTCTTCTCTATGGCCATTGGAGTTTGATCCTTCAACTCTGAAATGAACATCCATCCCTTCAGTTTCATTCTCTGAACTGGAATCATTTTGTGCTTTCCCCATTTCTTTTCTCTCTGTGAAAACTATAAATGGTTATGGCCCTCGTTAAACTTATGCAAACACAACATGCAAACAACTGGAATTTGTTAGGTCATCTATCCTTAACAAAATCCACACACTCAAAACCAACCCGATTCTAAGAAAACGTTTCGACTTCATGAATATTTTGAGCTATGCTCGGCTCTGTAACTTTCATGTGATAACCCCCTCTTTCTTACTCTCTAACCAATGCGATCATGGGTCATGACCAAACGTTAAACTATTAGGTACTACTCAGGCTTTCGACATTCAGAGAGTTTCAAGGCACACACAACTATCTCTCAGAGTTCCGATTACTGAATTCGCGAAATCAGGTGGATCAATGGTCCACGTTTACTCATCCTCCTACGGCTAAAATCCATTTTGGTATTTCCTTCATCAAATTTTTTGGGACTTCGGGACTCAGATTTTTGGGGTTTCAGACCTCGGGAGTTACCACACTTGTTTCCTCCCAATCTTCCGACATCCGAAATTATGATTTACTTTACCCTCCGGGCCCACATAGCACAATTGTCTCCAACAACCAAGGTGGCACGTGGCATGCTCAAGAGGGCCCACGTCACCTGTGGAAACATCATCAGTTCCTACCACATTCAAATTTCTTTTTAGGAGTTCAGGTTTTGGGATTTTGTGCATCAGCACATCTCACTTTTCCTGATAGCCGAAATCGCGAAATTGTGACTTACCTTCTGCTTGATCCAATGGTCAAGTTTTTTTCCTCTGATCTATGGTGTAGATCGTATCGGTAATTCGTAGTTTCAGGTATTGGGAGTTCGTGCATCAGCACATCCATCTTTTCCCGATAGCAAAATCCCTGAAAGGATTCCAGGATAACTCTCCTACACCTTCTCCAGATCTAACGGTCATGAGGGATCTCCTTTCCTCCCGATCAGATCCAACGACTCCAACACTTCATGCATTGAGCTCTCTTTCTCTCTCTTTCTCTATGGTCAAATACCACATCGAATGTGGTTTTATAATACCGCTACTCCCCCTTATCTTTGTAACACAACCAAGTCCTTGGCACTCAGGAACATTCTAAGGTCCAAAAATCGGTTCTTCCAAATGTTGTTCCTGAGTCTGTACTAAGGCTTAGAGTACAGAGTCAAGGCATCCGAAAGTATGTAAAAGATGTATCCGAAGATAAAGTAACCTTCGGTATGAGAAACTAGAGCAAATTTCTACGTTCTCGTCGTCTAGCTTCCAAATTCTCTTGAGCAGCTATGTCATGTTCAATGGCTGCCCATGAAAGTTCTAATTCCTCCTGGGTGTTAACAGTTTTAAGGATTGCATCGAAAAGGTTTAAAGCGATATGATTTTGATTGGAGAGTCTGGGTTGAATATTAGTTTGAGTAACTGCGGGAACAGTCATTGAGGAATAGTACCAGTATGGGAATGATTTAACGAGATATTTTTACGTTGTTTCAATTGGTTCTTCAGAAAGAGAAATTTTAACTTTAAGAATGAAATAGAAAAGCAAACAAAAGGCCCTTTCCCGTAACAGTATTGCTTTTAATAAAAAGACGAATATGACAGAAAAACATTAAGCTGCAGATACGTAAAGTTCCTGTTAATAGAAAACTCACACATATACAGAAGAAGATATTAGTATATAAATAATCGATACAGTGTAAATGGTCATATAATTCTGTAAATGCAAATTGGTCTTACACCTGCTGATAGCTGGTGCAGAGGAAAGACAATTAACCAATTACAGAAAGGTGAAATTCCTTCGCTATGGTAGTGGTTGTACTAAAGCATAGCGCTACACATCGATTATGAGAAGTAGAGCAAAATGAAATATGAAACATAAAGAAAACAAACTTGTAATACAGTCGGGACGAGATCGGGAATCTTCAAATTTTGCTTGTATTAACTTCTTAAAATCAAAACTCAATTTACAAATCAGTACCAAAAAGTCTAGCCCTTTGTTCTTATTTTTGTGACCTATTTATACAAATTTGCCATCTCATACTCTATTTTCAAAAAGTGTCAGATGCTTTCTTTATGTGACTCGGTGCATATGATACATTTGTCCGTAAAATTGGATACAAGCTGTGGTGGTTCCGTTTGGCAGCTGTTAGGAGCGAAATCACTCCATCTCTTCTACTCCGTTTTCAAGAAGTGCCAGGTGCTTGTCTTTGCATAGACTCAGTGCATATCCTACATCTGTCCACGAATTGGGATACAAGCTGTGACGGCTCTGCTTGACAACTGGCTTTGGAAAAATAGACCTCTCGGGCTAATTGTGGAAGTTTATTCCCCATATGTGCATCAACAATATCAAGGGTGTCGAGTTGTGCGCTAGGTTGAATCAAATGTTCATCAATTCGAACCATGTCTACCCTGTCCATTTTAGAGATTTCCGTCAAAATTCTCTCATTTTTCTCCTTCATGTCGCGGGAGATCCGCTCTATACTCATCTGCCTTAGCGTATCTGTGTCACCTCCACTCACCATCCCTAACAGCTCACCATTTATGACTTTGAAGGTTTCTTCTAGTGAATTCGTCACTTTTTGGGCCTGCTCCTTGCTTAAAGTAATATCATGTTCCCAATTCTTTAACAAAATATTACACCTTGTTTGTTCGGCAATGGTGAGTACAGGGGGCCCTGCTGAAAATCTATTGTTGGTAGCTATTACTGCTTCTTGGAAGGCGACTCGAGCATCTTCTGCGTTTCTTTCTTTGACAATCAGATTCTCAGAAATCTGATTCATTAACAAGCAATCTTCTCGAAACTCCCCTATCTTGTTTAATAGACTCTGTTGAGCAGAAGAGATCTTGCTTCGAATGTCGATTGCTTGGGATTTAACAATCTCGATGTCAATCACCTTGCTTTCGGTGACCTCTAACTGAGCCTGTAATTGTGTAATCGTATCCCTCTGCTGGCCTGACTGCAACCGACCATCTCGGATCACTGAATTTGCTTGTTCCATCTTGGTCTTGAGCACTTCGATTTCTTTCTTATCAGCCAATTGGGCCAGCTCTATTGCTCCACTCGCTTGACTCTTAGCGTCTTCCGCAGTCGAAGCTACTCGGGCTTCAAGAGTCTTGATCAGTCGATTCTTTCTCTTGAACTGATTTTTCAACATCGCAACCGAGAATTGGTTTGCTGACGCATACGCTCCTAGCGTCCCTGATATTTCTGTGGCGAATTCATCACTCTTCTCGTTTTTTCCATCTGTTATTACTTTGAATTTTTTAACAGTGGATTCTCCTTCTTGATAAAATTCCCGCTTTACTACAGCTTTTCTCTTTCTGTCAAAAAATAATTCATTAGGGGGGAGTTCCTCTACCCTTATAGGTCTTAGTTCTTCACCAATTATCCATCCCTCGTTAACTTCTCCCTATGTTGATTGCAAGGGTGTGACAGAGGTGATGGGTTGTCCGATCTGCTTCGCCACCTTTCCTGGTGTGACGAGTGAGTCCTGCTCCTTCGGAGGATTAGAGGCCTTCGTCTCTGTCTCTGGATTCTGAGTCTCTGGAGGGTCTGTGTTTTTTACTTCCACCTCTGGACTATGTTCCTTGGGTGGGTTAGTAGTCCCTTCTTCTGTTTCGGGATTCTTTTCCTGCTCGGGACTCTTCTCCTGTTTGGGATTCTTTTCCCGCTCGGGACTCTTTTTTCGCTCGGGACTCTTCTTCCGCTCGGGACTGTTCTCCTATTCGGGATTCTTTTCCTGCTGTCCTTCCTGACGTTTTTCAGTGTTAGAATTTTGGCCCTCGTTGCTTTCAGCCTCCTTCTCTTTACCCTTGGAAAGTCCCAAACCTCCCAGCACAACGGGGAGGCATCTTTTCCTATGCTCCTGAAATTTTAAAACAGAATCCCTGTCTTCGGGTGCCAGAGATCTGATTCGGAATAGTACTTCCGTATAGGACTTCGCCCCTCAGAAAACATCATCCGAGGGTGAGCATTCATGTTCGAACCTCTTTAATCCACAATTTCCCAAATGGGTGCTTACAACTCTCTGAGGATCATGCTTTTTGTACTCAATAGAGACTAGGATCAAGTCTTCTAAGGTTGCAGCCTCAGCCTTAGCATGTCTGAAATCTAATAAGGAATAGGAATTAAGCCGAATAGGGAAAAACGGCCATACCTTCTTTGATGACGCTTTGAGCTCTTTACTTATTCCGCCAACCACTGTTTTTCGAGCAATCTCACGACAGGCCAGCTTGTCAGGGATGAACAGCGGTAGCGCCAGAGGAGGAACGACAGCTCTGAAAACACTAAAATAGGAGAATTCTTCTTCTACATACCAGTCCGCGATACTTCTCAGATTCACAGGGATGCTATCCGAGATGCGGGGTTGTGAAAGACCAAAAATGGTGATGTGCAGGGGCACCATCACCCAGTTGAAGATATCATAAATAAACTTATTTGCATTATTTTCCCACAGCTTGTCGTGGTACTCATGCACAGTTTTTTCTTGGGTTGGACTCCAAGCCCAATTCATCAAAGGAAAAGGCGTCATGGAGCAGATTGCGTCCATGATATACGCGGACATGAAGAATCTGGATGGTCTCCTGGCTACTTTTTTCTCCCGGTATTCTGTGACTCTATTGAACAAACTGTCGGAGAGCATCTTCACCCAATTGAATGAGCAACCTTCTGCTACCCGAAAGATGAGAGGTACCCACCGGATGTAAAAATGCACGGTATCTTCACTTCCGAAAAGTCGGCACGTCATCATCGCCACATACATGTATTGTGGCTCCAGCGAAGAAATTGAATACACGCCCTTGTCATTCGCTCTGAATGTCGTGGAGTGCGAAACCCAATCCTTTATCAAACCAGACATGGTTTTATCATATTCTTCGCACTCCTTATTTTTGAATTCCTCCAGGAATTCATTGCCATATATATATTTAGAAGTCGTCGGTAGCTTATACATAGACTGGATATGCGTTGGTCTGAAAGTCCTGACCCTGGTCCCTCGGTCATTTATAATAGTTCTGGTGGGCAGGTCGATGTGATCCAATGCCCATCGGATCATGTCATAGTATGGGAGCAACCGAGGTCTAGTTGCAACCAGGTGCATTCCCGACTGAACAATTGTCTTATACTTAGTGTTCAGGTCGTCTTTTACAATATCATTGTCATCGTCATCTGAGTCCGAATAGTTTACCAAATCGGATTGCAGAATGTCTGAGATAAATGACCAGGTGGATATTGAGCCGCCAGTCCGAGGAGAAGTATCTGAGACATTGTCAGGACCCTGCGTTGCAACCTCGACATTCGCTTTCACTGCTCTCCTTGGAGCCATGGCTGACGCTTGCTTTTTTTCTCTTCTGCAATAGACCTGTGTATACATGCGGAAATGAGTTCCCTCGAAGAAAAGTGAGGTCTGTGTGCTTATGAGAAATGTTTAAAAATAATGAAACTCTCGTATATATTTGAAATAATTCTGTCAAATCGCAAATAAAACCAAATTTAATGTAAAAAATCCGATCTTATTTATTCGTGGATTTACCCTAATTCTTCATTAATGTCATCAATGTTCGGCGGCTTGATAGGTAATCGGGTTATGGAGAGCAAGTAAATCCCTCGTGAAGTGTGCCAACCTCGATGTGCGAGACGTATCTCGTTTAATTTCATTTTTCTAGAATTTCAAATCTTAACGGCTTAAAGAATTTTCTCGTCTTTCGCTATATCGTGAATTTCCTTTTCATATTTTGACTCTTCAACTTGCGAGACTGCGAGTGCCGATTTTAACGTAATTAACGGCAACCGTGATTTGGCGCATCCTTAATCATATAATTAACTTAATCGCCATATCGTGATTCGGGAATTCGAAGACAAACTTTTGGGAGAATGATATGCCGAGTCGCGATATCGCGATGTGGCGATAATTAAGGCTCGAATTAAGAGAAGGAAATATTAGATTAAGCGACTAATTAATCTCGCTATAATTATGTCGCAACTTCGTGAATCGGAGTTTTGGGCACCTTAACTTGATGAAAGGAAGTGCCGAGTGACGATGTGCCGAGAACCAAATTTAACCATGGTTAGTTTTTTACCTTTGGTCCTTAACCAAGGTTATCACAAAAGTTATCGCGTTCTCGGCTCTCGGGACTGAAAAAACAAAAACTTAGGTTCGATGAATGCCGAGGCGCGACTTCCCGAATATGCATACTCATGAGTTTAAAATTTTTACCCTAGTTAATGTTTTGCGCGAAAAAACAAAAAATGAATTCGCCGTTTTGCGTTTCGGGACTTATGAATTGAGAGATTGAAGTATTAGGCTTGCGATGCCCCGAAATAAAACAAAAGAGTAATCATATTCTCAAAAAATGCATCCTTTTTTGAAAGTGACAAAGCATTTCTATTCATGGGACAAGATTTCAGAGCTTTATGATTTCGGGAGGAGAAAAGCAACTTTAGATCTCAAGTATCAAAAATTGAAAATTGAGAGAGGTGAAAAACAAGGGCGGCTCCAACATAGGCTCCAACTAGGGATCTCGCTTCCCTGTGAGGCGGGAAGAACAGTAGACCAGGTGCCAAAATTGGGTAAATGGAGTCATAGGCTAATATCAACAGAAAAAATCAAGGAAAAGATAGAAGGGGAGGGAAATTTCGCTTGGAACCCCAGAATTTTTTTTCGAACTCATATACTCTTCCTAAACACAGCTGAAGTCACTTTCGCAATTATTCCTTTCTCGCCACTAAGTTTGGGGAACGCTTTAAGTCAGTCGTAACGCTCCTAGGATATTCAACAGGTCTTGTGATTCTTAGCTTGCATTAAAAGAATGATATTATATAATCTGAAATAGGGAAGTCCCGTCGGAATTTGGGAAAATGGTCAGGTTTTCAGGAAGCGTTGATTACCGGAGTAGATTGATGTTTACGTATAACATCCTTACAGATCTCTCAGACATTGCTTCACTGCTAGCGAGCCTGTTCAGTGCCCCGGTGAAGTTGTCTGACCCTTTTTCACTGAATTTCTTTTCACCACTTCGGAAAATATATATGCATTTAAACGCTAAGACGAGGGAAATCATTTCTGAATTTCCTTTCATCGTCTTAATGGACTAGGTGGGGGCAATCATTTTTGAATTTCCTTTCACCACCTGTCTCAGTATTTTACTTTTAAAATACGAAGATGGGAGCAATCAGTTTATATCAGGGATGAGATCTGTATAATATTTTTTATCAGAGGTCTATCAACTTATTTTGATTACTCGGTATCAACCTTCCTTCGAACCTCACAAGACCTTTAGTTCTTAGGGAGACAAGGGAGAAAAATAAAAAAATTTAAGGAACATCCTGTTCGAGCAAGATTTGATTTTTCGGATGCTATTGAAGAACCTAGGAAAGTTAGGATCTCTATAAACGTTCCTTCTCTTAGCAGAGGATCAAGTAGTTGTGAAGACCAGCTTTCTTATTAAGATCTGCTTCGGAATCCTTGAGGTTTGAAAAGAAAAATCTTTATCCCTTCCTAAAGGTTTGGGAAGATAGTGACTCACTAAAGGTTAGGCCCAAATATAGACAGAAAACAAGGCAGCAATTAAATGATTTAATATAAAAACGGTCCCAACAGTTCTGGACTAGTTTTCAAATGCATTCGGGAACAAAAATTATGACTGACTGCCTTTGGTTTAACATATTCATTCAAATTTAGTTTGAAGATCAAAGCCAAAAATAATCCTGTTATCTAACCTTTTATATTGCAATTTGAACAATATTACCTCAGATTGCTTAAACAGCCTTTCATGACTTATGTATCGAGAAAACTCACCTCTGTCTTTTCAATTTCCTCATGGACTATGAATTATCTTATGTATCACCTAATTTATGTTGTTCTATTATCCACACCGGCCTGCACATTATTTTTTCCTATTTGCTTCGTCTGAGGCTAGAATCCTGCAAAAACGAATACAAATCTGATTTGAAAATGTGTTGAAAATTTAAGAACGAAAACTAAAAATTGAAAATAAATGTCTGAACAAAAACATAAATATGTACAAAAACTCATAATAAACTTTATTTATTTACAAATATATATATATATATATATATATATATATATATATATATATGTATATATATATATATGATTTTTTTTATTTTTTCATTTTATTTTCTTTTCTATCCGACGATTGTCACGCCATGTAGTACTTTAGATATCGCCCATTGACAGGGGCGCTGAGAACTTCCCCATCAATATTTTCCAGAAGAAAGGAATTTTTTCCTTCTGGAGCCAAGACCCTGAATGGTCCATACCAAAGATGGTCAAATTTTCCATGTTTCGCGGCTTCCTCTCTTCTCGCATCCCACTTTAACACCAAGTCACCTGGGAGGAACTCTCTGTCCTTTGCCTTAAGATCGAACAATGCTTTCATATCGTCCTGATATTTCTGCATTTTCTCATCAACCTCCACTCTATGCTGTTGAACCTCGATGAGCTGGTTAATTCTCCTGGTTACATGATTTGGTTCTTCGTTCTGATCCTGCCATAATTTCATTACCGGCAATGCTAAGTTTATAGGAAAAACCATGTCAGTGTCGTAGACCAACTGGAATGGCGAGGTGCCGATAGATCTTTTAGTACTGATGTGATTTGCCCACAATGCGTATTTCAAATGCACATGCCAGGACCTTTTGTTTTTATCTAGTACTTTTTTTATTATGTTTACCAGGCTCTTGTTGGATGATTCGGCCAGCCCATTTCCTTGAGGGTAATAAGCAGTGGAATGGCCGAGAACGATACTGTACTTCTGGCAGAAATCGATCATAGCCATGGATTTGAAGGCCTGGGCATTGTCGGTAACAATCTTTCGGGGGCACCCGAATCTCGATAAGATGTTATCTTCCAAGAAGTTGATCACCACCGAGTCTATCGCCCTTTTGGTTGGAATTGCTTCCACCCACTTTGTAAAATAATCTGTGGCAGTTAGGATCCATTTATGTTGAGCACTGGAATGGGGATTAATTCCCCCTATGAAGTCTAATCCCCATTGTTGAAATGGGGCTTCAGTTTTGACTGGAATGAGTGGTAGTTCAGGGAGTTTCTTCTTACCAACGAATATTTGACACGAGTAACAGGCACGTACTTTAGCATTGACATCCGAAAATAGTTTTGGCCAATAGTATCTGGCCCTCAGGATCTTGTAGGCTGTGGCTCTCCATGCATGGTGTCCTCCACAGATTCCTTCATGAAATTCTTCCATAACTCGTGGAGTTTCCGACTCAACCAAACAGACTAGTAAGAACCTGAGTGGATCCTTCCAATATAGTTGATTTTCGGAGATGCAATATTTTGCAGTGTGGAGTTTTAAAGTTCTGCCTTCGGTTGGTGTTAGTCCATCTGGACATTTCAGGTTTAACAAATAGAAAACTATGTCTTTATACCATTCTGACGATATGAATTTTTCTTCAACCTTGCTTGGATGTGTTTGGTCATCCGGCTCTTGCAAATCTGTGTCTTCATCTTCCCCTTGTAGGTAATTAATGTCAAGAGCTCTAAGGTTCGACTCAGCCAAGAGTTTGGCTAGACCCTACCCCTTTATTAATTTTGTAGGTTTGACTTCCAAATCAAATTCTTGTATTTTAGCGAGCCAGCGCCCTCGTTTTCCATCACTATCTGGTTGTACCAATATATCTTTAACATCACTGGTTGGTACGTACGCGACAATTTTTGAATGCAAAACGTAAGTCCTAAAAGCCTTAAGCACTTTCACCATTGCGTACACCTGTTTTTCTATTATATCATATTTTAGTTCAGCGTCTCTAAGGCTCTTGCTAAAAAATGCGATCGGGTGTTCAAAGCCTTCATCGTCTTTTTGTAGCAACACCGTGGCGATAGTATGTTCAGATGCGAACGAGAAGATGAGGAAATACTTCAAGTAATCTGGGATTATTAACACAGGTGCTTCACTGATGACCTTTTTGATATGCTCGAACGACGCCTTAGCCTCGGTCGTCCAATTTACTCTGCTATCCTTTTTCAACATCCCTGTGATCAATTTGACAATCTCAACAAAATTTGGTACAAACCTTCGTAAAAAATTTATTGTTCCTAAGAAAGATTGAATTTCTTTTACGTTCCTAGGAATCCTGATGGTTTGTATTGCTTCAATCCTCTTAGGATCGACCCTGATCCCATCTTTAGATACGATATGCCCCAAAATCTTACCTTCTTGCATACCGAAATGTGATTTCTTTGGGTTCAAAGATAGGCCATACCTGTGGCATTTTTCAAAAGTCTGTTTTAAATGGATCAAATGTTCTTCATCGGTTTTAGAGAAAACCGTTAAATCGTCAAGGTAGATTACTACGAACTTGTCTCTTTCTCTGATGAAAGTGATGTCCATAGCGCGCTGGAAAGTAGCCCCTTCATTCATCAGACCAAAAGGCATTTTATCATACATGAATGTACCCCATGGTGTGGTGAAAGAGGTTTTTTCTCTGTCTAGCTCATTCATGGCGATTTGATTGTACCCAGAAAACCCATCTATCATAGACATTCGATTTGCTCCAACTACCCTTTCCAGGACGTGGTCCATTTTTGGGAGCGGATAATTATCCTTAAGAGAGGACCTGTTCAAGTTTTGGAAATCTACACATAGTCTGATTTTTCCATTCTTTTTTCTGACAGGGACTAAATTTGCCACCCAGTTTGAATACCTTAGAGGTACAATTATTTTCGCATCTAAAAGCTTCTTAACTTCATTTTCAATGACGGGCAAAAATATGGGGTTAAATTGCCTAAGTTTTTTCCTAAAAGGCTTAACCCCAGGCTTCAACGGTATCTTGTGCTCAATTATGGAAGTGTCATACGTTCGAAGTTCTTCATAGGACCAGGCGAAAACATCTGTATACTATTTGAGTAGGTCTCTGTATTGGTCTTTTACCTTGGGAGGGAGGAATTTAGATATCTTTACTATCTTGGCTTCTTTTTCAGTTCCTATGTCGCAATCCTCCTCTTCTTCTGGTTGGGGCTGCAAAGTGGATTTCACAGGTATGTCGTTCTGATCGAAGAGTCTCTCTAAAGGAATTAATCCTTTCGGAATCTGATTGTTTTTAAGGATCAATATGCAATGATCCGCTATTTTATCTCGGAAGGTTTTAGGATCTTCACCCTCTTGCAAAATCCAGATTGGGTCGTTTTGGTTTTCTTGGTCTGGATAAGTTTCAGAGAACTCACCTATTTCCATTAGAAATTTCTGAATTTGTTCGTCATCTTCAAAAATCTGCCAGTGTTTGACATTGTCGGGTATAGAGGGTTTGTATCTGATTTCAATATGATATTTCAGTTTAACATTCGTGGGAGGACAAAAGGTTGAGGCTGCCTTAGCCAATGCGTCAGCATGTAGATTCCCTGTGCGAGGAATAAAATGGACTTTTATAGATGAGAAAAAATTCTCCATCAAATCCCAAGCACAATTTCTGTATGTTCTTAGTCTGGGATGCTTGGCTTGGTATTGTCGGTTTACTTTTTTTACTATCAATTCAGCATCGTCGTAAACCTCCAAGTTTTTTATATTTAACTTTTTTGCAGCCTCTAATCCTAATATTAATGCTTCATACTCACATACGTTATTGGTATAATCTATATCCCATTGCAAACGATATGAGAAAGGAACAATAAACTTTCCTTCAGGTGCTACTAAAAGTATGCCCGCACCAGCCCCTTCAGAAGATGAAGCGCCATCGAAGTACATCTTCCAGATACCACCTTTGCATAGTTCTTCAGTCAAGGGGTTAAGCTCTTCTTGCTTCATATCAAGTTCTTCTGGACACCCCTCCAAACCATCATCGAAAGACAATATGAAATTTCCCAGATCTTGGTCCGCAACATAAATGGGAAAATTATTTGGGTTCTGAGGATCACTGACAGTATACGCTAATCTCGTTTCTCGGTACAAACGGGTAAACTGACCACCGAATACAGGAATTGTGGCATATTTCATGTCCAATTGTAGAGAACCCCCCAATTTGGCTCCCCATGATCTGGATAACAACATACCATATTTGGGAGGAATATCTGCAATGACCACATCCATCAAGACACTCTTGACCAGTACCTGAGCCAGGGTAACAACCAGATATTTTATCATCCCCATACATTTAACTTTTCTCGAATCGAAAGAGTATAGATCTCCATAGGGTATAGTGATCTGGAGGCCTAGCCTCTCCATTATAATTTTGGGCATAACATTATGTGAGGCCCCGAAGTCTAATATACAATTATGTAGTAACCGATCATGTATATTCAGGGTGATGTAGAAAGGAGCGACGTTATCTTTAGAACCTTCAAAATGAGGACCAAAGGTGATGTTAGGTCTGTCGTCTTCTAGGTTGATAACATCAAAGTGACTTTCTGGCTCATAAACACCCATCACTTTGGCAATTTGCTTCCGATAAGCGAGGTTTTTTGCTAATTCTACCAAAGGAATCGGTATCTTAATTTTATTCAATTCATTTTCAAAATTATAGGATGTATTTGCCTTGTCCATTTCTTTGGTTAAGACTTCCGGGATTTTTTCTTCCGACTTGTTCGTTTGGATCGCTTTATCATTCGTGACCTTAGTCAAAGATGTAACTTTATTTACCGGTTCAGTTTCTTTTGTTTGGGTTTCAACTTTTTTCACGTTGGACTCTTGAGTTTTTGCTACCTTGATTTTATTGTTGGGTAACAATTTTTCTTCTAAAGGAGGTTCATGAGCTTGACCCCTTTGAAGGATTTTTTTAGATTGGTCAGTTGAGGTGATCTTATTTTTTGATCTTAGATTGTATTTGGGTTGAAGATCAGCCGCTATCATTTCTGTTTATGGTTGAGATACGCAGAGGTCGGGATGATCACCTTCTTCGTCTTTATTAGAAGGTCGAGAGGAATTTAAAGATTTCTCATAGTCTTCCCTAGTCAAAAATGATTGGGAACATTCATCACCGAAACACGCAACTTCATCTTCCGAATCTCCGAAATCTTGGAGGTCATTTGCTCCTATAAAATTTTCATTTTTTAGTGGAGCTTGTATTTTTTGATCTTCATTCTTTATTTGCCTCTATTGATTTTGGGGATTTGGGTTTCTCCTGAAGTCCCTCTTGTTAGAAGAATCAACCTTAGCCTGATCCAACTCCATCATAGAGATTTTGTTAGACAACTCTTTAATTATTCGGGCCATATCATCTACTTTGTCGTCAGTGTATCTATTTGACCCGGAAGGACCCGCTGGTTCCCTATAGCGTCTATTTTTACGGTTGACTGTTTCTACTTTAGCCTTTAACTTACCTGAAGCCATCATATTCGATTCTATTTCGACAACATCATCTTGCATTGTCTTTAGGGTAGCTCCTCTTCTTTCTCATAAAAGCAATGCAAAATCAGGTTCGAAGGCTCCCGCAAAGGTTACTTTGGCGGAGGGTTCGGAAGGTTTAACAGCGGCTGGAATTTTATTATATAGTTTATTGAATCTCAGAATAAATTCCATAACTGTTTCTGAGTTATTTTTCTTTAGAGACCCAAACTCAGTAAGGTAATACAAGTGATCCTTTCGCTCTCCCCATTGTCTGAGGAAAGCATCTTCCAAGGCATTATATGTCCTAATAGAAGCTGCAGGGAAACTCCGAAACCAAGTTCGGACTTGTCCTTCGAAGATTTGGACAAGTAGTCTCGAATAGACATCCTCGTGCTCGATACCGCATATGTCTGCGAACTGGTCAAAGAAGTTTATATGCTCGGCTGCGGTTAGATCTCCCTCCCCAGTGAACTTAGGAAGATTTTTGATGTAATTGTCAGGTAAGTCATGGAGGGGAACGGGTAAAACCAGGGGAGCGTACCTCACTGCTACTTTTGCAAAAACGCCTGGAGGAGGGACATTCAGCTGTCCTCCACCACCTCCACCAATGCCTGCCATTGACTTGGGAGTAGGAAAGGAGGGTGTAACACACTCTTTCGAATCAGGTGAAACTGGGAAGTTCTGCCGAAAAAAGGTTGATCTGTCAAATGACAATGATCTTTCTAGAGGATCCTTTCCCTTGTTTATAGATGGGAAAGTCTGATGGATCTCACTCCTAAATTCAGAGTAGTTTGTTTCCGGATCTTTGGCGTCAGACAAAGAGCTGCAAGAAGTAAAAGGTTCTGAAGGGCATTTAGTCTTTACAAGTGGGTTTTTAGGTTTATTAACTGAAGCGGTTGCCTCAAACGAGCCTCTCACTCTTAAAAAAATTTCAGGATTATTAACAGGCGCAATCGGCTTGCCATCCGAGTTCTGTCTAGTATGTATTCTACCAGACGCCAGTTTGTGTTTCAGTGGATTCGCCAAGTGAAAGATTTTTCTTTTGAAAAAGCCTTAAAACTGTGTGTACTCTATGTTCACTATCAAAGAGTAACACTATCAACGAAATAAGTTGTCGTTTTCCCAGGGAAAAGATTTCGCAACTTCGTTCCCCGGCAACGGCGCCAGAAAGATGTTGTTCCTGAGTCTGTACTAAGGCTTAGAGTACAGAGTCAAGGCATCCGAAAGTATGAAAAATATGTATACGAAGATAAAGTCACCTTCGGTATGAGAAACTAGAGCAAATTTCTACATTCTCGTCGTCTAGCTTCCAACTGCTCTTGAGCAGCTATATCACGTTCAATGGCTGCCCATGAAAGTTCTAATTCCTCCCGGGTGTTAGCAGTTTTAAGGATTGCTTCGAAAAGGTTTAAAGCAATATGATTTTGTTTGGAGAGTCTGGGTTGAATATTAGGTTGAGTAACTGCAGGAACAGTCATTGAGGAATAGTACCAGTATGGGAATGATTTAACGAGAGATTTTAACGTTGTTTCAATTGGTTCTTCAAAAAGAGAAATTTTAACTTTAAGAATGAAATAGAAAAGCAAACAGAAGGCCCTTTCCCGTAACAGTATTGCTTTTAATAAAAAGACGAATATGACAAAAAAACATTAAGCTGCAGATACGTAAAGTTACTGTTAATAGAAAACTCACACATATAAAGAAGAAGATATTAGTATAGAAATAACCGATACAGTGTAAATGATCATATAATTCTGTAAATGCAAATTGGTCTTACACCCGCTGATAGCTGGTGCAGAGGAAAGACAATTAACCAATTACAGAAAGGTGAAATTACTTCGCTATGGTAGTGGTTGTACTAAAGCATAGCGCTACACATCGATTATGAGAAGTAGAGCAAAATGAAATATGAAACATAAAGAAAACAAACTTGTAATACAGTCGGGACGGGATCGGGAATCTTCAATTTTTTCTTGTATTAACTTCTTAAAATCAAAACTCAATTTACAAATCAGTACCAAAAAGTCCAGCCCTTTGTTCTTCTTTTTGTGACCTATTTATACAAATTTTCCATCTCATACTCTATTTTCAAAAAGTGCCAGATGATTTCTTTACGTGACTCGGTGCATATGATACATTTGTCCATAAAACTGGATACAAGCTGTGGCGGTTCCGTTTGGCAGTTGTTAGGAGCGAAATCACTCCATCTCTTCTACTCCATTTTCAAGAAGTGCCAGGTGCTTGTCTTTGCATAGACTTAGTGCATATCCTACATCTGTACACGAATTGGGATACAAGCTGTGACGACTCTGCTTGACAACTGGCTTCGGAAAAATAGCACTCTCGGGCTAATTGTGGAAGTTTATTCCCCATATGTGCATCAACAATATCAAGGGTGTCGAGTTGTGCTCTGGGTTGAATCAAATGTTCATCAATTCGAACCATGTCTACCCTGTCCATTTTAGAGATTTCCATCAAAATTCTCTCATTTTTCTCCTTCATGTCGAGGGAGATCCGCTCTATACTCATTTGCCTTAGCGTCTCTGTGTCACCTCCACTCACCATCCCTAACAACTCACCATTTCTGAATTTGAAGGTTTCTTCTAGTGAATTCGTCACTTTTTGGGCCTGCTCCTTGCTTAAAGTAATATCATGTTCCCAATTCTTTAACAAAATATTACCCCTTGTTTGTTCGGCAATGGTGAGTACGGGGGGCCCTACTGAAAATCTGTTGTTGGTAGCTATTATTGCTTCTTGGAAGGTGACTCGAGCAGCTTCTGCGTTTCTTTCTTTGACAATCAGATTCTCAGAAATCTGATTCATTAACAAGCAATCTTCTTGAAACTCCCCTATCTTGTTTAATAGACTCTGTTGAGCAGAAGAGATCTTGCTTCGAATGTCGATTTCTCAGGATTTAACAATCTCGATGTCAATCACCTTGCTTTCGGCGACCTCTAACTGAGCCTGTAATTTTGTGATCGTATCCCTCTGCTGGCCTGACTGCACCCGGCCATCTCGGATCACTGAATTTGCTTGTTCCAACTTGGTCTTGAGGACTTCGATTTCTTTCTTATCGGCCAATTGGGCCAGCTCTATTTCTCCACTCGCTTGACTCTTAGCGTCTTCCGCAGCCGAAGCTACTTGGGCTTCAAGAGTCTTGATCAGATGATTCTTTCTCTTGAGCTGATTTTTCAACATCGCAACCGAGAATTGGTTTGCTGACGCATACGCTCCTAGCGTCCCTGCTATTTCTGTGGTGAATTCATCACTCTTCTTGTTTTTTCCATCTATTATTACTTTGAATTTTTTAACAGTGGATTCTCCTTCTTGATAAAATTCCCGCTTTACTATAGCTTTTCTCTTTCTGTCAAAAAAGAATTCACTAGGGGGGAGTTCCTCTGCCCTTATAGGTCTTAGTTCTTCACCAATTATCCATCCCTCGTTAACATCTCCCTGTGCTGACTGCAAGGGTGTGACAGAGGTGATGGGTTGTCCGATCTTCTTCGCCGCCTTTCCTGGTGTGACGAGTGAGTCCTTCTCCTTCGGAGGATTAGAGGCCTTCGTCTCTGTCTCCAGATTATGAGTCTCTGGCGGGTCTGTGTTTTTTACTTCCACCTCTGGACTATGTTCCTTGGGTGGGTTATTAGTCCCTTCTTCTATTTCGGGATTCTTTTCCTGCTCGGGACTCTTCTCCTGTTCGGGATTCTTTTCCCGCTCGGGACTCTTTTTCCGCTCGGGACGCTTCTTCCGCTCGGGACTCTTCTTCCGCTCGAGACTCTTCTCCTGTTCAGGATTCTTTTCCTGCTGTCCTTCCTGATGTTTTTCAGTGTTAGAAGTTTGGCCCTCAGAGCTTTCAGCCTCCTTCTCTTTACCCTTGGAAAGTCCCAAACCTCCCAGCACAACGGGGAGGCATATTTTCCTATGCTCCTGAAATTTTAAAATAGAATCCCTGTCTTCGGGTGCCAGAGATCTGATTCGGAATAGTACTTCCGTATAGGACTTCACCCCTCAGAAAACATCATCCGAGGGTGAGCATTTGTGTTCAAACCTCTTTAATCCATAATTTCCCAAATGGGTGCCTACAACTCTCTGAGGATCATGCTTTTTGTACTCAATAGAGACTAGGCTCAAGTCTTCTAAGGTTGCAGCCTCAGCCTTAGCATGTCCGAAATCTAATAAGGAATAGGAATTAAGCCGAATAGGGAAAAATGGCCATACCTTATTTGATGACGCTTTGAGCTCTTTACTTATTCCGCCAACCACTGTTTGTCGAGCAATCTCACGACAGGACAGCTTGTCGGGGATGAACAGCGGTAGCGCCAGAGGAGGAACGACAGCTCCGAAAACTCTAAAATAGGAGAATTCTTCTTCTACATACCATTCCGCAATACTGCTCAGATTCGCAGGGATGTTATCCAAGATGCGGGGTGGTGAAAGACCAAAAATGGTGATGTGCAGGGGCACCATCACCCAGTTGAAGATCTCATAAATAAACTTATTTGCATTATTTTCCCACAGCTTGTCATCGTACTCATGCACAGTTTTTTCTTGGGTTGGACTCCAAGCCCAATTCATCAAAGGAAAAGGCGTCATGGAGCAGATTGTGTCCATGATATACATGGACATGAAGAATTCTGATGGTCTCCTGACTGTTTTTTTCTCCCGGTATTCTGTGACTCTGTTGAACAAACTGTCGGAGAGCATCTTCGCCCAATTGAATGAGCAAGCTTCTTCTACCCGAAAGATGAGAGGTACCCACCGGATGTAAAAATGCGCGGTATCTTCACTTCCGAAAAGTCGGCACGTCATCATCGCCACATACATGTATTGTGGCTCCAGCGAAGAAATTGAATACACGCCCTTGTCATTCGCTCTGAATGTCGCGGAGCGCGAAACCCAATCCTTTATCAAACCAGACATGGTTTTATCATATTCTTCGCACTCCTTTTTGAATTCCTCCAGGAATTCATTGCCATATATATATTCAGAAGTCGCTGGTAGCTTATACATAGACTGGATATGCTCTGGTCTGAAAGTCCCGACCCTGGTCCCTCGGTCATTTATAATAGTTCTGGTGGGCAGGTCGATGTGATCCAATGCCCATCGGATCATGTCGTAGTATGGGAGCAACCGAGGTCTGGTTGCAACCAGGTGCATTCCCGACTGAACAATTGTCTTATACTTAGTGTTCAGGTCGTCTTTTACAATATCATTGTCATCGTCATCTGAGTCTGAATAGTTTACCAACTCAGATTGCAGAATGTCTGAGATAAACGACTAGGTGGATATTGAGCCGCCAGTTCGAGGCAAAGTATCTGAGACGTTTTCAGGACCCTGCGTTGCAACCTCGACATTCGCTTTCGTTGCTCTCCTTGGAGCCATGGTTGACGCTTGCTTTTTTGCTCTTCTGCAATAGACCTGTGTATACATGCGGAAATGAGTTCCCTCAGAGAAAAGTGAGCTCTGTGTGCTTACGAGAAATGTTTAAAAAGAATGAAACTCTCGTATATATTTGAAATAAGTCTGTCAAATCGCAAATAAAACCAAATTTAATGTAAAAAATCCGATCTTATTTATTCATGGATTTACCCTAATTCTTCATTAATGTCATCAATGTTCGGCGGCTTGATAGGTAATCGAGTTATGGAGAGCAAGTAAATCCCTCGTGAAGTGTTCCAACCTCGATGTGCGGTACGTATCTCGTTTAATTTCATTTTTCTAGAATTTCAAATCTTAACGCTTAAAGAATTTTCTCGTCTTTCGCTATATCATGAATTTCCTTTTCA
This sequence comes from Picea engelmannii, assembly GCA_009831015.1. Lineage (NCBI taxonomy): Eukaryota > Viridiplantae > Streptophyta > Pinopsida > Pinales > Pinaceae > Picea > Picea engelmannii. The sequence continues at coordinate 500,724 of ML784533.1, forward strand.
TATTTTGACTCTTCAACTCGCGAGACTGCGAGTGCCGATTTTAACGTAATTAACGGCAACCGTGATTTGGCGCATCCTTAATCATATAATTAACTTAATCTCCATATCGCGATTCGGGAATTCGAAGACAAACTTTTGGGAGAATGATATGCCGAGTCGCGATATCGCGATGTGGCGATAATTAAGGCTCGAATTAAGAGAAGGAAATCTTAGATTAAGCGACTAATTAATCTCGCTTTAATTATGTCGCAACTTTGTGAATCAAAGTTTTGGGCACCTTAACTTGATGAAAGGAAGTGCCGAGTGACGATGTGCCGAGAACCAAATTTAACCATGGTTAGTTTTTTACCTTTGGTCCTTAACCAAGGTTATCACAAAAGTTATCGTGTTCTCGGCTCTCGGGACTGAAAAAACAAAAACTTAGGTTTGATGAATGCCGAGGCGCGACTTCCCGAATATGCATACTCATGAGTTTAAAAGTTTTACCCTAGTTAATGTTTTGCTTGAAAAAACAAAAAACGAATTCGTCGTTTCGCGTTTCGGGACTTATGAATTGAGAGATTGAAGTATTAGGCTTGCGATGCCCCGAAATAAAACAAAAGAGTAATCATATTCACGAAAAATGGATCCTTTTTTGAAAGTAACAAAGCATTTCTATTCATGGGACAAGATTTCAAAGCTTTATGATTTCGGAAGGAGGAGAAAAACAACTTTAGATCTCAAGTATCAAAAATTGAAAATTGAGAGAGGTGAAAAACAAGGGTGGCTCCAACACCAAACACAATTCCCACCTGAACTTCGGGTCCAATGACCACTTATCTATCCCATTCAGGATCAGCATTGAAACCATGGCTCTAATACCATATTGTAACATCCCCATACCTCCAAAGGATGGGCAATGCTACCAACACTTATGACTTTATCCCTTTAAAGCTTTGATACCATATTGTAGCGTCCCCGGTCGTCAACCCACTGGCTGGGCAACACTACTACATGGAACACACTTGTACTTATATATATCAGATGCATATTAAATCAAAATAACTCATTTAACATGGATTTACTACTTTTTTACAGACTTAAACAACATTAACAACAATTCAAACTTGCAACGGAGTACATGATAACATTTCAAGACACAGACATGCATCACATATAAATTAAGTACAAAATTAACACTTATCTTTTAAACTGGCGTAACTCCACCAACCACGTTCAGACCTTACACAAACCTCCCATCCTTATACCACACTTCTCATCACGCTCAGTCGTGGGTCACCCCTGAGTTGGGACTAATATTTACCCAAGGTAAGGGAATCCTAGACTAGGCTGAGGTTATAGGGAAAACTGCGCAGAGCAATCGAAAGGATTCTCTCCAAGAGCCTTCTTATACCCACTACTCATGGACTCTCATTCCCCACATGTCTACTCCACCCGGGAGTATACACCTTCACAAGTACAGTCCATCAGTGCTTCACCTCCCTCTCTGGGTCTCGGCAACAGGCCGGATCAGGAACTCTTAGAGCTTCGTAGTTGGTGTTGGACTCTCTCTGGGAGGAACTACTTCCCAGCAGACTCTCTCACCTGGAAAGAGTCGCTCACAAATTTAGCAACTTGCGTCTTCAACCACGAGCTTAAAAACCCATTTCTTTAGCCCCCTTTCAACTCATTTCCCACACAGTGAGGATAACCACAACACAATCCCACTCAGGAAAACAGAAAGTAGCAACCCACAAATAGTTTGGGTATAGATTCAGCTCTGCAATGGAAAATAGACTGGGTTCACGAACTCACAGGTTGACTTTCCTCTCCTGACTAGTTCTCTCAACGGTGTATAGGTATGCCAAAGACAGACGCAAACCAAAAATAGGATCAGACGGAGGATGTTTCAGTTTTCAAGAAGACATCTCAGTTTTCTAGTTTTCAAAGATGCATGAGGGTATCTGAAATCAGATGCAAGGATGGCCGAATGAGGAGAAAAACCCCTCCATGACTGACTTCTGCATCTTTTAACTGCATGTTCCTGGGCCGACACATGTCTCCCATGAAGCTACATGCGCTCCATCAGCATGCGTTCCTCTCCAGGAACTTAGGACAACACTCAAAATTGTTCACCATAGCTTTTTAGAAATAATAATAATAAATTATTATCCCTTTTTAGAGGTAATCCCCCTATCTTAGCCCCTAGGCCCAACACTTAGCCTTTCTTTCCACTTTTTATCCCCCATTCCCTTACCCACTCTGTGGAAGCTTAGTCCCCCATCACTCTTTCTTCATGGTCGATCTGCAGGCAGTGATGTTCATATTTTTATTAATGTTCTGCATAATTACATATACAAAAATAGGCTCATGGCCTTGACACTTAGGCTCTCCGGCCTAATAAAATCATAATCCTTACCAACTTATCAATACTTGGCTCACCAGCCTACAAAACATGATTTACAATTCATAAACATGATTACAACAAGGCTCGTCCTTGGGGATATTACAAAATTTCAGCAGAATAATTTCTTTATCCCTTTGTCTAAGTGATAACTACTTTTACTACAGTAGGGATATGCTAATTAACATGTATAATAAGACTTGAATTTGGATATTTGAAGGTGGCAGGGTTCTATCAAGGGCAGCTAAATCCCGAAGGACGGATGACCTGGTGTTCGTAACACTACTTCTAAGAATGGGCAGTTGGAACTTCATGCACTAATGATGGTGGTTTATATAATGGTTAATACCTTTGTGGGCCTAAAGGAATCGTATAGGATCAGGTAGGATCCTTGGCTATTATAGTTACTTCTTTAAATTAAAATCAGAGTATATAACACCTCATGAACAGAGAAAAGTGAGATGGGTAAAACCCTATGGATGATGAGGCAAGAAGGTTTTCTTGTTAGACGTTGTCACATAAAGAGGAAAGTGACCATGGTTGGGTATTTCCATGAGAAAATGCAACATCAATATGAGATATGACTGTGATATTAGTCTTGTAAGTGACTGAAATCTCAAACTAAAGGACATTGATGATGAAATTAAACTATCAAACGAATGAATGTGGTAAAAAGGTGCAAGAGATGCACCTACTTATACACGAATGTGTATACATGATCATAAGGATGATTGGAAGATCCTTGGGAAAAAGGATATAGAAGCTTGATATGTCCATGTGTGTGAATGACATGGAAAAAGTGAAAGCAATAAACTATCAAGATGAATACTTATCTGTGTTTAATTATGCTTGAGTGCATAGGTTTAATGCATTGTGGAGCTTCCTAATATGAATCATGATATTAATACCAGTCAGGTATGAACGATATTGAACATTCAAGTGATGCACATGTATGATGTAAGATTATAGCTATAGATACGATATGGTTTCCCTGATGAGTGAAATATAAAGAAAAAATTTCTCTTGTCCAGAACAAATGAATGCTATGAATGCATGGTTGACTCCATTCTGAAGAGTCATGAAACTTATGTTCCAAATAATAGCTTGAGGGGGAATTTATTCTCTTTCCTCAAGAAATACTAATATAATTAGATAAAAGGGTAAATGAGCAAAGATGCTCTGCTGTCATAATAAGAGGCAAATGTTTATGCATTTGAGAATAACATGAGAAGGATTGTGAACAATCTTGAGTTGACTGATCTTAAAGGTAGACATGTAGGTGGGATGTGAAACATACCTATGACCGCTACAGGTGGGTTTAGGATTATGAATATGGTTAAGTACATCATGGATGTAAGTTAACAAAACCAGAACATGTATGGATACATAATTTGGGTACATGACAAAGATGCATGTTTATATTCCTTATGGGATATTTGGTAAATTGTTGAAGCTAACTCAAGGTTGAGGCCATCACAAATAGTGATGGATATGCAATAAGGAAGTTGCATGCTTAAGGATTTCCCTGTGGAGGAACTGTGTGAAGACTTTGTCAGGAAAACAAAGTCACAACCTTAATGATTGCTGAGAATTAAGCAGT
>ML784533.1:504799-529432 GCA_009831015.1 Picea engelmannii
ACACACACACACACACACACACACACACACACACCAAAATCCTAGATTACATTTTGAAAAACATCATATAAAGAATAGAAGACTAATAAATGAATATTGACCATTCTAATAACTGAATGGTGATGTGTAGGATGCACAGGTTCATGATCCATTATGAACAAAAAAAAGTTTTCTATTAAAGCATGTTGTTGTATTCCAAAAAGGTTAGGGTGAGGCCTAACCAAGGTTTCTCAAGGAAAAGAGAAGGAAGATCCCAACATGGACTAAGTTGCAAAAGAAGAATAAAGACAATGAGGCCTTAGAAATAACTCAGTTGGACTAAAAAGTCCCAGGCGATGTAGAAAGAATTTGAAGAAGGGGAGAGCCTCAATTTTTTTCTTGTTGTGTATTATGTTTTTCCCTGGGATGAGAAAGATAGTACTCTAATGAAAGTAAATGTTTTGACACCGTGGTGATGAGGATTGTATTATTGTAGAAACATTTGAGAACTGTCGATATTGCACTCATGAAAACATTAAGGACATGTCTGAAAATGTTTTATTAATTTAAATTCTATGGTACTTACATTTTTAATTTACATGATTACTAATGTGTTTATGATGTATGTCATGTGTAGAAAGAAATAGATTGGAACTGTTGAGAAATACAGTTGCCAATAATGAACAACCTCAATCAGAGGATGACTATGAGAAGGTTCTTGTTGAAATATTGTTGAAGGGAGTTTAAAAGTCCCCATGGAGCACCATTGATGGGATAATATCAGACGGGGTGTTAACAACCAAAACCGATATAAAAATGTTCATGCCTATGTGGCACAAGGTATGAAGGTATTGGGTAAGAATCCCTTCTGAAATGTTTTACGGTCTTAATGATATGTATGGAACATTGAAAAGAAGTTGTATTCCTTGGATACCCAAGTAGGGTATGTTTCAGGAAGGATAACTTGAATGATGGATGTGTGAACCTCTGGTAGTAAAGAATGATTGTAATCCTCCAAAGAATTCATGAACTGATATGTCATGAATACATGAACCAATAAAGGAATGATTGGAAACAAAAGTGCTCAAATATAGCACGTTGCATGGAATTTCTTCTAGGAAATACATGTTTGCATAAAGGACAGACAATGGATTTCCATTCAGGAAGGAGGACCTTCCAACATCTCTACTTACATTGTATAGGTCTTAGAGAAAACTAGATTTGGGTGGCCATGAGTGTTGGCACCCTGGTTATTAATGAAGGAGGGATGCTTAAAGGCATTCATGTGAAACTTGTTGTTTCATATGTATTGATTTGGGAATCATGATCATCTTGTAGCCAAAAGCATAGTCCTGTTGTAACAATGAATGAGAATGAATAAACCATATGGTGAAAATCTTGGCTAAGATCCAACGCAGCATGACAAGTACTTGTCATAAAGTGTGGGAAACTTAAAATCAATGCAAAGGTGCATTGGATATGAATGTGGCCAAAAATGTTGATACATTCATTAAGGTCAATTGATATTTGAATTACATTCTGAAAATTTTGGTAGGATGAAATGATGCATAGGTAAGGGATGATGTATCCTTTTGCTTTGTATCATTAAATATATGAAAATGACTTGGACTATTAGTATGCTTGATTTTGAAAAGGTAATGTGCATGAAAACTAACAATTTGTTTGGCTGAGGAATGTTGAAATTGCAGGAGGAAATGGGTCTTGGATATGGCAGTATTGTAAGCCCATAAGGAAGACCAATTTCCTACTGAGCCAAACTACAAGGAATGGTATTTCCTTTTTGATAAAGTGAATTTGGTTGTTAGTATGCACAATTCTGAAATTGTTTGTGATGACGTTATAAATGTGAAATAAAATGTATGTGCATGGAAACTAACAATTTGTTTGGCCAATTGAAGTTGAAAGTGCAGGAAGCAAAGGAGTCCTGAATATGGCAGCGTTGTAAGCCATAAGTAAGACCAATTGCATGTTGAGCCAAACCGCTATGGGAAGGAAAGTCCCATAATTATGAATCTATTTCCTGTGTGAAACAAATATGGAAACAAAATGTGGAAGTTGGATATCTGTGGGTCACAAATTTACAAGAAAATTTTGAATTTAAAATTTATGATGATGTCTCATGAATTTTTATATGTCTGTGATACGGGTGACAAAGAGTATAATCCGATCGCATGAAATAAAGACTGACTCGGGGAAGGAGAGTAACCTTCGTCCCTATCTATGATTGAGTCGTGAGAAGGAAAGTAACCTTTGTCCCTAAATTTATCTGAGTTGGGAGGCCGTCAAGATGTAAAATCATGAAAAATGGCTACTGTTGAGCCATGAGAACCCCATGGTAAGTCGTGATCGCCTAGAATATATTGTGTTGAGGTAACACAAGCCGGAGGGACACCTCGACTGTAAGACTCGACAGAGTCTTTGGAATTCTTATTGTGCGATAAAACCTTGTCCGGGCAAGATGGATCACCCGAGGGACTGTATAGCAGAGAAGGGGATGCCTAAGCCTGGGCCTAGAGGGTGAGTGACCGCAAGGAAGAGGAGACCATGATAGTTCTTGTAAAATATTGGGATCATGCCGATGGGTAGTTCTTCCTGTGAGAGAAAACCTTGGCAAGGCAAGATGGATCACCCGAGGGACTGTATAACAGAGAAGGGGATGCCTGAGCCTGGGTCTGAAGGGTGTGTGACCGCAAGGAAGATGAAACCTTGATATTTCTTGTAAAATATTGATGGGGATGATGCACCCAATGGGTATGTCAAGGAAAAACAATGAGCTTGGATAACAAAACAACCACGTGGATACAAATCCACAAACTACACAGATAATTATTGTGCTAAGATTATGAAATTTTCCTAGAATTTTATTTTTTTATGCAATGTTTTCGCATAAGACTATGATCAATATGTTTGTTGTCCAAGAATTATTGAAAGAAGGTGACCAATATTAAAGGTCTAAAAAAGGACCTGACCGAGGAAGAAGGATCAATATTCTGAGATAGCTAAATGAGAAAGGCATGAAAGGTGTTTTTGAGAAAGAACACCGAGGACGATGTTCCTTTAAGGGGGAGGGAATTGTAACACCCCTGTTTCCCCTAGCTTGTAATTAATCATAAAATAGGATTACCATGCTAAGGAATATGGACAATGTAAATGTATTATTGATTGAGTTGTCAATAAATGACTGTGGGGGGTGAAGCCTCGAAAGTACTGGCCATGATATCACTAGAGGAAAGAATGTGAAAACTATAAGAGAGGGTTCATTATATAAAATAACCCAAATTTCCCTTGATGGGGATAATAAATCTCCTTCGGATCCCAAGGAGAGAAACCAATTAATGAAGAAAGGACCAGTGATTGAATTATTAACCACTCCCATGAATGGGAGCATGGTCTAACTGCAGAATGTCAGCCCGAAGTACCACTGGGTATGATAGACCAAGCTGACCCAAGTTCCCTTATGATAGAAGGAACGGGATGGGTCGAGAACCATCCTGGGGAAAATATATAATAAAAATAAGTAAGGAGAATGCACAGATATCTCCAGTGGAGGATGAAGAGAAGGTTGTGATCTTGATGTTGAGTGAGCATCTGGTAAACCTTGCCCAGGTCCATGATAGAGAAATAAATCTCTGAAATATGCAGAGAACAAAACCCGAGCGGAAGCTGAAACAGAGAAAGAATCCTTGAGAATTGCGAGAGTTCCCTGGTGATATCATGACTTGGCATGGGGGTGGCCAGAGTGCTAAGAATGAATGCCTCTGAGCCTATGGTCGGGTGGAAGGAAAAACACCCACAGTTAGTTAGTTGGCTACCACCTGTAATAGATAATTAATCACATATATTGTGTATTTAAGTGGTACTGTGAATTAAAATTGGATATCCTATAAATGTTGAAGGGATAGATATGTTTTCTTAATGATTTATACTGTATCCTGTTTTTGTGTGTTCTTGATTGTATAATTAGGCAAGTAGGAAATTATATAGATGGGATATGTTTTATACTCGTAAATGCTTGTGTCATGTGGGGGCTTAAGCTAGAGCCACGAACTGTGAGTTCGCAGAGCTTGGGCATAGTTTCATGTACGCATGTCAACCATCCTTGTCGTTCTGAGTCCCTTGGAGGACAGAATTTGTTAAAGATTAGGAGAGATAGTGAACACATGCACAGGCTCTCTGCGAGGCAAACAGAGATCGAGAACCACTTAATTTCTAGAGTTGAAGAATGAACATAAGGGGTGTGCGAAAGGATTCTTCCAAGTGTTACGTTCTAGAGAAAGAGTGCAAGGATCTTAAGTCTTTCAGAGCCAACCAAGCTCAGGAAGAATAGCGAGATTGAAGTATCGAAAGGGAAGGCTCCTTTGTTCAGATGACAAACGAACGAGAAACTATTCTGAAAGATCCAAGGTCCATTGTGACTATTGGATACGGAAAGGAGTGCAGGATTTAACCCCTTGATTCCTCCGGACTTCGCGAGTTCGATGAACTGTGAGTTCATTGTAAGGGAAGTAAAAATCCCTGAAGTCCCAAAGTCGAGAAGTAAATTGGGACTGTCCATCATCAAGGAGGACAGGTGGTGTAAGATCCACAACTTCATAGGTTAGTGGATAAGGTGGAGAAAAAATAGCCGAAGTAAATCCTGGTCATTGATTGACATGGGACACGCATCAACAGATCAGTAACTCTAGGGAAATCACTTCGAGAGTTTCCGATTGAGAGTTGAAACTCCTGGAGCCCAGAGAGCTGAAGCCCAAAAGTAAATCTCAATTTTCGGATTGAAAGGGACACATGGTAGAGATCCATTGTCCTCGGGTGAAAGTAAAGTTCGAGATTTGAGGTTCCTGAGTCTCAGAGAGACGAAATAGATATGGACCGTCGAACCTAGAGGGACACGTGACAACAACTCATAGACTTTGAATAAACCACTTCAAGAGTTTTATATTGAGAGTTGAAACTCCCGAAGAACGAAGCGTCGAAGGGCCAAAGATCCAAAGAGTCGAAGGGCCAAAGAGCCGAAGATATCTGAACCATCAGATCCAGAGGATAGGTGGTGTGAATCTATGGATTCTGGGTAAAGACAAGAAGTGAACGTAAACCGTCAGATCGTCTGAAGATATCTGAACTGTCATATCTAGAGGATAGGTAGTGTGAATCTATGGATTTCGGGTAAAGACCCGAAGTATACGTCAACCGTCAGGTCGTCCGAATAGATCTGAACCATCCCATATAGAGGATAGGTGGTGTGAATCTATGGATTATGGGTGAATATCCGAAGTAAACCTTAAGTGTCAGATTGCCAAAGTGAATCTGAGCCATCAAATTAGCAGCTTCAGGAAATCCATTCAATATTTTCTCAGTTGAGATTTGAGATTCGCGAAGTCCAAAGTTTCGAAAATACGAAGTGAATCCCAATCGTCCGATCAGCCAAAGGAGATCTGAGCCGTCAGATCACCTGAAGTAAATCTCAAGCATTGGAAAGGATTGAGAGTTGATAATTTCGAAGTCTGAACTTTCAAAAATCCTAAGTAAATCTCAATCGTTTGATCATTTGAATTGAATTTGAGTCGTCAGATCGTCTGAAGTGAATATCAAGTGTCGGATCACCCGAAGTCGATCTCAGTCGTCAAATCCAAGGGAGACGTGGTGAAAATCTGAGAACTACAGATAAAGATCCGAAGTAATTCATAGTTGTCAGATACAAGGGAGACGTGGTGAAAATATGAGAACTTCGGATAAATATTCGAAGTAATTCGTAACCGTCCGATCTAAGGGAGACATGGAGAAAATTTGTGGACTTGAGTAAAGACCCGAAGTAATCCTCGATCGTCAGATCAAGAGGACACACATCAGTGGATTATAGCCTTTGGTTAAAATCCATTAGGAAAAGAAAAGGGTGAAGTTTGAGATTTGAGATCTCAGAAGTCCAAAACCCAAAGGAGATCTCGACCGTTGATCGAGAAGAGGGCCACAGGACCATTGATCCAGTTGAAAGGTCAACCACCCGAAGTAAAGGCAGGGTCGTTGATTAGGAGGACAGGTGTCCGCAGATCATCAACTCGAAATATTGGAGTACAGAAGAGAGTAGGGTTTTGAGAATTGAAACTCCGGAAACCCGAAATCACAAAGGATATCTCGTCTATTGATTTTGCAAGAGGTCAGATCTGATCCATAGGTCTAAGAGGGGCAGATCTGAACCGCCAGTTTTCAAAGTACTGTCAATATCATGAGATCGACGGTCCTATAGCATTGTGAGGATAGCAGTTGCACGAACTTTAAAAAGTTGAGGGTGGGTCGCAATTCAAACCGTGGATTTGAAAAGAGGACACGTGGAGGCTCGAGGAGAATTGCATGCCGAAAATAAGTTTGATTCAAACCACCTTTGGTCGCGATCACAATCACGTGGTCCCGTATGGTCATCACCCAAGGTCACATCAAGAGGGGGCTTATCCAGAAAAGGAGATAATGCCCAGTATTCTGAGATTTCACAGGGGAGTGAAAGGGAAGGTCGCAGGTGCGCTTAAACCTGCACCAGAAGTCGAAAGGTTCTATGTTTAATTACGGAACGAGACCATCAAGGTATCAGAGAGTTGTTTGGCTTCAGAATTGGACATCCTTGACCAGGAGGTCAGACTGGTTGCCCGACTTTCCAAATCAGAAACCATGAATGAAGATTCTACCCTTTAAGAAAAGAGAAATTTTTTATGCCCCGTCATGGGTATGTTACATCTACTCACCCTTGTTGCAAATTGGCACCAATACATGCATTCCAAGGAGAAGCTTATTGGTAAGCCCTACTCACTTCCCTCATTTTGCAAACAATATTTAGTGTAAAAATGTCAAGGCTAATTACATCCCCTAACTAGTAGGGACATCCAATGAGGCATGCAACTGAGGCAGGAAACTAAAGGGATTGACCTCGAGACTTCATACATGATTCTCAAAGTACTCAACCACTGGAGATAGCCCATTGGGATTGTGTGTGTGTGGGTGGGTGTGTGTGTGTGTGTATGTGTGTGTGTGTGTGTGAGAGAGAGAGAGAGAGAGAGAGAGAGAGAGAGACCCAATCCATTAAAGGAGGCAATTATTAATGGTTTCCTTCGAACATAGTCAACAAGGATAACTGATCTCTCAAATTGTATAAGAAATTTGATTATGGTGGGTGTTGACTTGGTTTGATTAGATCACTAGTACATAACCCAGATAGTGTTGGTTAAATTTGAATCACCCAACTAGCCAATCACACCAATTCCTTGAGATGTATTATCTCATTAATCTAGATTGAATTGTCATTTAGGTGGTAGGTTGAATCACCTATTTCCCTATAGACTAAGTTGGTCACGTGTGCATAGAATGTTGGCATGGGATCAATGCCACATTAAACATACGACAATGATGGTTGTGTGTGCAAGGATAAGGGTGACAAGAAGTGTACATGGGCCACACAAATTATTGTCATGATGAACACTAGATATTAGTCATTATGCGCTCTTAAGAAAATCTAACATGCAGAAAATTTATTTTAATGCATAAATCACACTTCTTCAGTGGTACAACTTTCCCCACTTAATATACATATAAATATGTATACCAAAACATCTCATGCAAATATATATATACATTTTTTAAAAATTCTCTCATGTGTGAATTTACCCCAAAAAAATAAAAAAATAAAAATAAAAAATTGTAAAAGATACACTAGATATAAATCATGATGCACTTTGAAGAAGATCTAACATGTGGAAAAATTATTTTAATGCATAAATCATACACTTCTTCAGTGATACAACTTTCCTCGCTTAAGATACATATAAATATGTGCACCAAAACACCTGCAAATATTTTATTTTTTTTTTAATTTTGAATTTACCAAAACAAAAAATTGTAACTCCACAAGAATAAAAAATACAAATATAATCACATTCACATTAAAAACAAAACAATCAAGAAAACTTAAAAAAACACGCCATAACAATAAAAATAAGACAAGTTATCTACTTGCAACATAACATCAAACTTTATCAACACCCTTTTCTTTTATAATTTAAAAAAAATAATATTAATAAACAAATAAAGACGATATAGTTGACTTAAAAAGTTAATAAAATAAACCAAACCATATCAACATTAACAATATCCAATCCAAGGAGCATAGTTACAAAGACAATGTCACCATATATATCTTTAAATCGATAAAGAAAATATGAACAAAACCTCACACATCAACCATTGTCATCTAAAAGAATCAATAAAGAAAATATGAACAAAACCTCACACATCAACCATTACCATCTAAACGAAAATTATTGGCTCATAACACAAACCAACAAGAAGCTTCCACAAAATAAATTTAAAATGGCCCACAAATTATTTTTAAAAAGATCTTACCCACAGGAATTGCAAAAAAAAAATATTTATTTATAACTAATGTTTATCGTTCTAAACCAGCGCATCGAGCAATAAACATTAAAATTTATCATCGCAACTAATCAAATAAAAGCTCATTGTGTTATGGTATCTCATTGCAACTAATCAATTAATAGTTTATTGGGTTATGGGTTACACAACTTGGAGCAATTGTTTATTGAATTTGAAGCAATTGTTGTGATAGTGATTTAAGTTTAAATCATAATGAGATATGCATGAGGTTTGTCACGTGTTCCCATTTATTTATAAATTCTATCACTATTGCATGCAACCAAACATAGTATTTCTCATGTAAGCTATTTATATTTTACTCTGGAATTATCCAGACTTCCATGCTTAGATTTGTCTTTATAATTCAAAGTAACACATCTACCAAATCATATATATATATATATATATATATATATATATATATATATATATAACAATTCATATTTTAATGTGGGTTTATCAAGGCTACCATGTTTAGATTTCTCTTTATCCTATAAAGAGACCAAACCCAAATGCATAGTGAAGTAATTAAATTCATCAACAAAATCTTATATAAAGATAGATAGATAGATAGATATGAGATTATAGAGTTAGAAGAAAAAATAATTAACAATTTGGATGTAAATCGTTTGGAACCTGAGTTGTATATCAAACCCGTCAAAGAAGAAATGAACAAGCTCATAGAATTAGCCCATGAACGTAACAAAAGAGCCTTGAACCTCATAACTTTCGGTGTAAAAGAGAAGAAAGATGAGGACACATTCGCAATAGTCAAGGAAGAACTAAAAAATAAATCACAAATTGGACAAGTTGCCTCACATAAGCAAAAATGTTGGGAAAAATAATTGAAAATAAAGATAGGGTGATTCAGGTTAAGGAAATATCTAATGACCATAAATATGACATGCTCAGCAAAACTCCAAGATTAAAAGGGTCAAGAATATTTATCAATCAAAACCTCATTCCAAATGACCGAGTTGAATTAAGGATGAAAGTTCAAAAGGCGAAAGAAGTCAAGAAGGAAGGGAAATGGGCAATCATTTGGAATCAAAAAGCTATTATTAGGGATAGAGACAAAAAAGAAAACAATAAATAGCAATTTGGGACACTCCAGATCCTCTCTTAGAACTGTAGTGGTTTTCCATGGACTAAATTGCATATAATAAGTTGGATCTCGAGTGACATTGATATTATTTTCTTGGTTGAAACTTGGGAGAATAAAAAATCTAAGGTGCCCAATATAGAAGAATTTTTTTTATGATCATCAAGGAACAAGAAGCCCTCTCATAAAGGGGTTGGAGGCATAGTTTGTTACATAAAAACGAGCATATCTCCTCATATTCGACTTCATAAGAAAGATCCTCTCAATCAGTACATATAGATAGATATATCATATATTAACACTAAGAATATTTATATATCAATATGTTATTTCACACCTATTAACTCTACTTTTTATACAAAAAAAGATTAGATAAGAATTGTCCCTACAAAATCTTAGAGAAAGATATCTACAATATAAAAAATGAAGGTAGTATCCTCCACTTAGGAGACTTTAATGATAAAAATACAAATAAGCAAGCTATTATTTTAAGTAATGATTCCAACCCTAATCATGTATGGCTAGATGAGGATCTTCTTTTAGCTAATAGATACAAAAGAAACTTTGAAAACCTAGTCGAGAATTTGTTTGGTACTGTGTTAATGAAGCTATGTTTTCTCAATATTTAATAATTTTTAATGGTATAAAGGAGTGGTCAAAATCTAACAGGATCACTTGTATCCAAGGGCTAGGTAGCAGTGTCATAGATTATGTAATATTATATATCTTCATATACAACAAAATAGTAAAATTTTATCTTTTATATGACCACAGACATGACTCTGATCATAAACCTTTAACCCTAACTCTAAACTTTTCCATGCACAAAATCTCCATTGAATTGACAACTAGTTGGCCGCGTACTCGCATTACATGGGGTCGTGTTATCCAACCGCTACCACTATAACCTCTAGGTGTGCCCACAATGCCCCATACACGACACACATGATAAGATGGGGGGAGTTGAACTCGAAACCTCATGGAACTTCATATCATGGCACTTGCCAATTGAGCTGCCCCCCGGGGGCCCATTGAAGAGAACTTTGATAACCAAAGGAACTTGCTTTTTGAAAAAAAGAAAGTCGATATTCTCGTAAATGATTTTAGTGATGCTTTAAACCTCTTAATGTATCAGAACAATATTGAAGTTGACTATCATAATTTTACAACAATCCTTTCTACTTAATTAACAAATTCTCTATTGAGGTGCTTTGTAAAAATAAAAATAGTAAAACTAACCCTTGGTAAGATAATGAATGTAAAATTGCTAAAAAATCCATTAGAGATACTTCCAATGCATGATTAAAATCCAATAAGATAAATAGATACAAAACCTTAATTAAAAGGGAAAAAAAACATTGTATAAACATAAATCAAGAGAAGCTTTTGCACCTATTTAAGATAGATCCTAAGAAATTATGGAGACAAATTCTAACTTGTAAAACTAAAGAAAATAATAGGATTTGCTTGAAGGATTCGAATTTCCACCTTACAAATATTTACAAATCTCATAATGTCATGGAAAACATTCCAAACAATTTACAAAGGGTGAAGTATTTTCTATAGAAGACATTTATTTTGGGGTTAAGAGGCTCTCCAAAGGAAAATCTAAGGATATTGAAGGTTACCAAGCTAAAATGTTAAACATTGGAGGAGCTATCCCCATCCCTCACATACATAAGCTTTTCAATTTAGTTATCCACCAAGGTTTCCCAAAACCTTGGACTAAAAGTCTCATTATACATATTTTTAAAAGTGGACATAAAATAAATCCCTCTAATTGTAGGACCATTATGATTATCCCCATTTTAGCTAAGTTATATGGAAGCATTTTGGAAAAGAAGATCATTACATGGCTAGAAAGAAATGGAAAAAGAGCTAAAGGCCAGGATGGGTTTAGACGCTACCATTCAACTGTGGACCAACTTCTTACATTTAGGATCATTGCACAGGAGTGTCATAATGTAAAAATTGATCTTCTTTGTTGTTTCATTGATTTTAGAAAATATTTTGGCACTGTGTCTAGGACTAACCTTTGGAATAGGTTAAAAAATCTTAAATTCCCTTTCGAGTTAAGAGCTCTTGCAATAAGGATATATGAGAAAGTTATTTCCAAGTTTAGGATCATTAAGGGTTAGTCAGAAGAAATCAAATGTAATATAGGAGTCAGGAAAGGTTTCCCCCATCCCCTACCCTTTTCGGCATCTATATTGATAAGTTATAATATTGTTTGGAGGATGGAGGTTGTGTTGGCCCGACTCTCTCTAGTATAGTCATCATCATTCTTCGTTATGATGATGATATTGTTCTTATGGAGAAGAGTCCCTATGACCTAGGTAAGCAACTTATAATGCTCAAAGACTTTTTCTCTAGTATGGGCATGACTGTGAACACTGACAAAACAAATATCATGATAATTAAATCCAAAAATATCACCTACAATACTTTTGTATATGACAATAATAGCTTGGAGGAAGTTCCTTCATACAAATATCTTGGAATCAATATTCACCACAAGCTCAATTGGAACTATAGCATTGAGAAAAGGACAAATGCAAAGTGGAAAGCTTATTATGGGATTGAAAACAATTGTAAATCAACGGACCTTTGGCTTTGGGATAAGAAAAAATCCTCTTTCATACTCTCGTCACTCTAGTTGTCTTATATGGATGTGAATTTTGGGGTTGTGGTATCTCTAGAGAATCCTAGAGAAAGATAGAACAAATCCAAAAGAAATTTATAACTTATAATCTCAAAATTAAGGGAAATATACTCTATACTATCTTGCTCATAGAAGAAAGTTGTTCCCTCATTGAGAGAACTGCTATGATTAGATATCCAACTCACAAAAACAAGATAAATAACATGGACGATAAGAGGCTCCCCAAAATTTCTTCAAACTCTAGCGAAAACCACCAACGACTTAAGTGGGGATGACATTAAGATGCCAAATCTTGGCTAAATCATTGGAGAATACAAGAAGAAGCCATCTTGCATAATATCGATAATCTTACAAATATTATCACTTCTAAATTTAAGGAGAATATGTGGTGTGATAAAGAATTAGAGGATAAAATGAAACTAAGATACTACAAGGAGGTGGTCAACCCTAATTTAGAAGATCAAAAGTACCTCTCAGTTTTAAGAAGTGTAAAGAAGAAAATGAACATTGCTAAAATAAGAACAAACTCTCACTAGTTACATAGTGAAACTAGGCGTTGGACAATTCCTCTCTCATCTTTGTGACACTAAGAGGTTGAAGATGAAAAACACTTCCTCTTAGATTTCCCTTCCTGTTCCCAAATTATATTTCAATTTAAAAATATTTTCCACAATACAGACCTTCCTAACTTCCTAAGTCATCAAAACTATGGTGATCTTGGAATGCTTCTCTCAATGCTTTTTGAGTAGCGAAATACAATTTTAAAGAAATCTAAGTAATATCTTTCCTTTTTAATGTTATGTTTATCATCATCATCATCATCATCATCATATATATATATATATATATATATATATATATATAATTGTCAAATAAAAAATAACTTGGTTGGATATTTATTGCTACACTACATCTACAAATTTTGGATTTAAGTATTGAGATTGAGCATTAAACAAAATCCAAGTGCTTAAGGTTTGGGAAATTAAGTGTGTTGTTGTAGATTTGGGGCTTTAGAAACTTTAATAACATACATAATCCCCACTTTCCTTCATTTGCCTTTCCTTCTCAGGGTATGGTCTCATGGGGTTTTGAGATTTGAGATGTTTTTCTCTTCACCCTATTCCCTTGTCCACTATTGTTTACCACAACCAAGCGACTTGACTCGTAGGCTTTGAGATCTCTTTATTATGTTAATCCAAATAAATTATGTGACCTTAAACCCTAACTAAACAATTTCACTGGTAAAGTCTACGGAAGCGACCTTTTAGAAGGAAACACGTGTTCTTAACCATTAAGTCTATACATATTCATTGAAATTTTTTAAATAGTTCTAATTAATTCTCGTACATGTTTAAAGTCACGCAACATTTTTGAAATTTAAAATCTTTCAAGCTAGTTTTCTCCATCGAACTTTTTATCCACCAAGATCTTATACAATCTTATTATTGATCTTTAATATAAATAAATTATAGTGAAACTTTGTTATGGATATATGGACATGGATTGATTGCTATTGTTGTTATGTGATCGTAATAAGGCTACTGTTGTAAACGTTGAATTTCAAGATTGATCGTAACCATCACGGCCAACCTATGACCACATATAAATCTAGAGGATACGAATCTGAACAATTCAATGTGAACTTCGTAAGAAAGAAAGTAAAGACAGTCGGACTGTCCAACCCTAACGTTTCTGACACGTAAGCGTGAGTATATTCCTTTAAACGAAAGGAATTTAGATATATTCTTTCAAACCAGGCCGGTCATCACCATTGTTGACGTGATCCACGCTCCTGACTTGACTTCACACTCTATGGAACCGTGCCACGTATTGAATATCAATATTTGTTCTTCCATTATTCGATGAATTTGTCATCCCTTTAAACTCGGCAGATCAATCGGATCTTCATCTGACGGCAGAAGGTTCCCTGGGTGCCCCCGCAGCCTTCCACGCAAAATAAGATAGATTTTATAATGTGGTCTTTTGTCGGATTAAGCTAAATCGGGAGCAATTTCTCTCGAGTTTGACTTTTCACGTGAAAAAATGGGATTGAATCTGGTCAAATTTTTAAGAGTAATTTGAATTTTTAGCTTTTCATATGAAAAAATGATTTGAATCTGGTCAAATTTTCAAGAGTAGTTTGAATTTTGCATGGATCAATTTCTAAGTATTTCAGAACATTAATTTAATGGTTATGCCTCATTTTAAACCAACCCAAATGTTCAAAAAATCAATTAAAATTCTGAATTCACAGAAAGTCTAAAAAACCTGTTGGAAGAAATCGATTAAAATTCTGGATTGACAGAAAATTTAAAAACGACCCGCCAAAAAACTTGTCGAAAAAGCAACTCGATAAAGAAGATTGCTCCCAAATTAGGCCACTCCACCTTTTGTCTCGCGAAAGCCACGTTGATGGTGACGTACAGTGAAACAGTACACGCGACTCTGTCAGAAACAAACAAGGGATATGGGTTCAGAGTGGTTATATATCCTCTGAGGCAGAAATCTGTCTCTGAATTTGTTTACCTGCAATTTGGTGCGAAAACATTTGTTTTTCTGTGTAGATTACGGTTGCAAAATTGGAGCCCTTTGGATTTGCTTTGGCGGAGCCGATCTCATACGTACGGAATACCGGAACAAGCCCCCAATGTGCTCGTATTCATTAAGGCCGCGAGGAGGACGAGGAATCCAATATAGTTCAATAATTTTTTGGGTCGTTGGTTCGGTTCTGTTTAGCACAATTGGCCCAGGTTCGATTCTTGGTTCCATTTCCTGTATCTAATTCACTGGAGAATTCCCATAACATTACATACCAGGAATTTCAATTCCGAAAGAAAACCGAAAGAAAACATGCAATATGGGGTGCCCTCTTGCTTCTCAGGCGAGAATAAAGGCAAAACCAAGGAGAATCTGGTGGCATCCACTTACCAGACGAAAATCGGGGGCAGATCCCGTGATATAACTGTTACATGGTGTAAGAATGTGATGGGGCAAGGCCTGTGCGTTGCTGTTGGAGGACCACTGGCGAGTAGAATCGTCTGTAAAGTGGAGATAAAGCCCTGGAATTTCTGGAGAAAGCATGGATCATGGAAGAGGTCCGATATTATCTATGGCAACAGAATCGAAGTATTCTGGAACTTGCGATCTGCGAAGTTCGTGGCGGGGCCTGAGCCTGAACGAGGGTTTTATGTTGCGGTTGTTTACAACGGGGAGATGGTTTTGTTGTTGGGCGATATGGAAGAGGAGGCATATAGGAAGACGAAGTTCAGGTCCTCCCCCAGAGCGGTTCTGGTGTCGAGAGAGGAGCACATCCTGGGCAAAGAATGTTTTGCAACCGTGGCTCGGTTTGGCGATGGGGAGAGGTCCCATGAGGTATCGGTTGAGTGCCAGACCAAACGAGCCGGCGATTCGGCACTTGTTATCAGCGTTGATAGGGAGCTCGCGGTGGAAGTGAAGCATTTGTTGTGGAAATTCAGGGGCAACGGTACCATTTATGTAGATGGAGTTCCTGTTCAAATCTTATGGGATATGCACGATTGGTTGTTTAATCCCGGACTCGGACATCATGCCTTGTTCGTTTTCAAGTCCATGTTGCAGCCACTCGATTCCTTCAGTTCCCAGGACATGAACGACTGTGTCATTCCTTCAGATTTCTGTCTCTTCATCAACGCATGGAAGTAGAGTACTGCAGCTACAATTTTTTGTGATATACGCTAGTTGCAGGTGCTGATTTTTTACTCTTTTTTTTAATGTGGTAATTGAACATACCAGCAAGAAATGGAAGCAATGATAGAAATAGAATGAAAATTCATTTTCAATTCAATGTACATAAAAGAAATTTCAATTCAATGTAAATAAAAGAAATTACATTCTGCGATTTATGGATTTTCTGGCCAGTTTTGCAAATCTGGCTGTAATTTAGAAGAATGGTTGGAATTGCATTGCAGTTGTTGAAATTGTGTTAGTGCAATATGGGTTCCAATTGATGGAAAATTACAATTTCATAAACAATTTCTGGTAAGTTTTGTAAATTTTGCTGTAATTTAGAAAAATGGTTGGAATCTCATTGCAATTGTAAATTGTGTTAGTGTAATATGGGTTTGGAAAATTACAATTTCATCAACAATTTCTGGCCAGTTTTGCAAATCTTGCTGTAATTTAGAAAAATGGTCGGAATATCATTGTAATTGTAAATTGTGTTAGTGTAATATGGATTCCAATTGATGAAAAATTACAATTTCATCAACAATTGCCTAATTAGATTCTCAAAATGATAATTGCCCTTGAAAAATCCAAAAAGTAAAATATTTACAAGTTTATATATATATATATATATATACCCAATACCAAATTTATGATCATATACCAAAAACATTTTATGAAAATGTATTAGTGAAACACTTTGTATTACATCAATATCAATTTGGTGTTTGATGTTTACTAATTACTCCATGGAGTTCATTCATGAGGTCGTCAATAACTAGAATGAGGAATTTATCTTTGATGGGTAAAAGTAAAATATTTACAAGTTTATGTATATATACCCAATACCAAATTTATGATCATATACCAAAAACATTTTATGAAAATGTATTAGTGAAATACTTTATATTACATCAATATCAATTTGGTGTTTGATGTTTACTAATTGCTCCATGGAGTTCATTCATGAGGTCGTCAATAACTAGAATGAAGAATTTGTCTTTGATGATTAAAAGTAAAATATTTACAAGTTTATGTATATATACCCAATATGAAGTTTATGATCATATACCAAAAACATTTCATGAAAATGTATTAGTGAAATACTTTGTATTACATCAATATCAATTTGGTGTTTGATGTTTACTAATTGCTCCATGGAGTTCATTCATGAGGTCGTCAATAACTAGAATGAAGAATTTGTCTTTGATGGTTAAAAGTAAAATATTTACAAGTTTATGTATATATACCCAATATGAAGTTTATGATCATATACCAAAAACATTTTATGAAAATGTATTAGTGAAATACTTTGTATTACATCAATATCAATTTGGTGTTTGATGTTTACTAATTGCTCCATGGAGTTCATTCATGAGGTTGTCAATAACTAGAATGAGGAATTTGTCTTTGATGGTTAACTTATTGAGAGCTTAAAAATCAGGACATGCACTAATTACCTTTCTTCTTTAATACCATGACCACCAATGATGAGTAGGGATGGTACAGAACATGACACATAAATATAACTTCTAGTAATTCAAATGATGTTCTTTATTTCGTTCTTCTACACAAAAGGGTGTTGATAATGTTGCATATTTGGTGGTAGACTACCTAGAATTACGGAGATACCATGGTCATGCTCCCATTGTGAGGGTGGTGAAACTTTATTTTTTTCAAATGCATGTTGACATTTAGAGAGGACCAACTATGAATCAGGGTGAATCTCCTATGGGGTATGTCCACTACTTGTATGGAATTGTGTTGTGTGCAATTTGTGACAAGTGTGTGCAAATTACACCAACTTAACAATTGTGTGTTAAGCACAGAAAAAATGGATTTTAGAGATAGAAAACTTAACTCTAAGATAGCCTTACCATTCTCAAACTCTAACTTATTCATCCAAAAACATAAGAAAGAAATCATTGCATTACACATGAACAAGAAGTTTAAAAAGAATGTAAAGAATGTTCCATTACCAATGAATAGGCCAAGATAAATCTCGTGAAGTGAGATTGATAAAGATGATGGGGTCCAAAGCCCCTCCTTGGGATGGGTTCTTGGCTTCCTTAGTATGTTGATGACTCCCTCCTTGGTGGATAAGCAAGGTACCTAGAAAAGAAATATGTTATCAAGACGAAGAGGTCCTTAAAATTTCTAGTGATTTTTCAACATAACCTTACTTGATAATAATCGATATATGGAGTGACCTCACATGCTTTATTTTTAGGGAAAATAGTGGTTAAAACTACTTGACATCGTCTTCAAAATAGTATCTAAACATGACCAAATCAATATTAACAACAATTATGGTTTAAAATGGTCCACATATAACTAACTTCACATTTTGGAAGATTAGGCCCAAAAAAAAAAAAATATGACCTTTTTGTAGGGCAATGCAACTTTTGGGGGTATCATCTATGCTATCTAAGAACACTTATTGGTGGAAATATATGTGTTGATGTTGGACAGTGGGTTGTCATTGATCTCAACAAGCAATGGTTGTCATTGATGTCAAAATATGTGATGGGAGTATTTGGAGAAGTCTCCAAAGTGGTCCCCTTATGGCGTATCTCTAAGCATGGCCCTCATGGGAAGACGCTTTAAAGAAGTCTACAACAACCCCCAAAGATGTGGTCATGAAGACCGAAATTGGTTTGAGGAATAAGAACATGAAGGAAGTGTAAATGCATGTAACATGGTCATAGATTGATAGTCTTTGTCGTGCCATTCCTGTTGATAGGTGGTACACCATGTGGTTCCTCACGGTTGAGGAGTTATGAGGTCATGAAGTTGGAAGCCCCAAAGACGGATTATGAAGCCCCTAGTTGGTTACACGACAATTAATGAAAGGGTTAAGTGGTTGTAGCAAGAAACCCCTAAAGTAAGGAAAGAAGTTTCTTAGAAAAAGTATAAATACCCCTCAAGGAGTCTTTCATAAGTAAAATTCGCACACATCTCTGTTGATTATCTATCTTGTGAAGAAATTTTGGTCTATTGGTGAATTTGAGGTTGAGTATGAGGTAGCAAGTATGAAGTTGCGAAGGAAGGTCGAAGGTTAAAGTCTCAAAGTTACAAAAATTGTGAGTAACCCTAGCTTTTGAGGCATCTGCGAGCTGTAGGTCAGAAGGGCACAGATGTATGCAGGTTGCAGTAGAGAAATGCGCAGATATCCGCAGATAGTAGTGAAGGAAGTCGTAGATATGTGAAAATCTTGTAAAACGGTGTGAAGAAACACTTGTACTAGATTGTTGATGCCCAAGTTGGTTTACTTATCTGTTATCTTATACAACAAAGTGTCTACAAGATTATAGGTATGTTCTTT
This sequence comes from Picea engelmannii, assembly GCA_009831015.1. Classification (NCBI taxonomy): domain Eukaryota; kingdom Viridiplantae; phylum Streptophyta; class Pinopsida; order Pinales; family Pinaceae; genus Picea; species Picea engelmannii. Next base: position 524,003 of record ML784533.1, read on the forward strand.
ATGTGTGTATATCATGGATAATATGGCACATGCTTGAGGCATGTTTTGGAGGCCCTTTTGGTTTATGGTTGCAGGTGGTTGAGGTCCTTGTTTTGGTATCATTGATACATGCTTGAGACATACCCTTGCTATATTGTATATGGTTTTTATGGTTCATTGTTAGAGGCACATATTTATGATAGTGGCATATCTTATGGTATATGGTATGATGCATGCTTGAGGTACATTGTGGTGCATGGTTGGATAGTTGATGGATGATATGGTATGAGTTTTGGTATATCACAAGTTGATGGTACATGTTATAGGTTGATGGTGCAGTGATAGTTACAGATTGATGGTACAATGACAGATTGATGATACAATGTCATTGACGGATTGGATATAGTGGCAGGTTGCAGGTTGATGTGGCAGTGACAGGTTGGATGACAGGTTGATTACAGGTTGATTATCAAAGGCAGTGATAATATCTGTGGTAGTGACATTTTGGTCTACATTTATATTTCAAGGCAGCAGGACGGGGCAAGGAAAGGGGGTTGTAGCCTCATTCTAGTTCATATCGAAGAACAAAGGGAGTTGGAGCTTCCTTCTAGTTGGAGCTAGAGAATTTAGGGAGTTGTAGCTTCCTTCAGTTTGGAGCTTGTAAATAGGGGGCATAGCCTCCTTCCATTTCGAGATGGATAATTGAGAAGTTGGTGCTTCCAATGAATGTATTCTTTTGATATATAAGAAAACCACTATGTGGTTTTCTCCCATTTTGGTTTCCACATAAATTCTGGTGTGTTTTTCTTTTGTCGATGTTTATTATGCTCTGTTGATTTATACTACTCGTGATATATTGATGATGATGTTAATGATTACTTATTTTGGTTAAAAGTGATAATAAAGTGCTCATACCGATTCACCCCCCCTCTCAACATTCCAACAATTGACACTTTTTTGTCAATTTTAGGGTTTGATTTTTTTTTTTTTGTGAGTTTGAGGTAATATGATGGTGGAGAGGGGATGAAAGTGATGGTTATGTATGTCAATAGTGAGGTATTTTATTAAAACTATGGGAAATGTCACAAGTGAGTAGTTTTATGGGATAGCAGATCGCCCCCCGATTTGTGAGGTTAGGAGAAAATTGTATGACTGCAATACATCACAATTTATTTATCCAAGTACAGGAAGAACCAAGGAGGGAGAGGAATGTCCTAGGAAGAAATACTTTCCATAGAAGGGAAATGGAGAATCATCTGTCAAAAAGAAGTTAAAAAGGTGATATGTGTACAATATCTCAATAGGGACAAGGCAATCATAACCATGCTTGTTGAGATATCTCATAAAAATGATACAATGGTGTGCCATGGCATAAATGGGATAGGCCAATGAGACAAAAGGGGGTCTCAATACAACACAATATGATATTGAAAAAGGGGCACTAGAGTACAATACAATGAGATGAGAAGTCTTACATACACATTCTTGTATCAAAAGGGCTAGGTCCAACATAGAATCATAATGACTACAATTGATCTTGATACATAGGAATTGAGACGTCGTCTCAAGGGGGGGTGTTGATGTTAGTGGTAGCATTGGATAGGTATTTTCACACAGGCTATGTGTTTAGATGTGTATAAATTGTCCAAATCCGTCAACTCGTGAATTTACTTTAGTTAGAGGAATTATTAAAGTAAATTGATTTTATTAGTTAATTGAGTTATTTATGAAACATGATAAAAGTACTTAGCATGAAACATGTAATCTAAATCTAAAAGTGAGTGTGAGAGGTAATCTCAATTGTAGATCACTTTGGAGATTAGAAATTTATTGTAACTCGTGATTATAACAACAAGGCTAGGAGTAGGAGGAGGACACATTCACACAAAGATATCAAAGAAGGATTTTTGCTAGTGTGGACTCATTCAAGAGTGTAGAAGAAAAGAAGGAATTTTGTTGACACTTGACAGGTGTGGAGGGAGTTGACATAGAGTATTGGATCATGAAGGACAATGGTTCAATATCTTGGATAGGTGAATACGTACCTTCATCTAGAGATCATACAGGTCAAGGAGAAGAGAGAATGGAGACATACATAGGTGGGTTTCAATAGAAGGAAGCCAAAGGACAATGCTAGAGCGTACACAGATTTTCGTACATGTTTTTCGTACACATATGTGGGCCACAAAGGAGATAGTCGTGGAAATATATGGGTCATAGTGGGAAAGTCACATATACCCGTAGGTCACAGAAGAGATAGTCACAGATGCCTAGAAAAGTGTGCCATCATTTATTGTACAACATGTCATCTCTTGCCAGGTTAATCTGTAGTTGTATTTCTTTCAGTGGGCCACTATCCCTATTATGGGAGCCCTTATATTAGCATAATAAAATCATTCTCAGCACTGGTTTTCCCTCTGGAGTTTTTTGAGGGGTATTTACCCAAAAATCCTGGTGTTCATGTGTGCTTGATTTGGTTTCCTAGTTTATGCTTCCACTACATGATATTGATTTGAATATTTCAGTAGTGTATTACTGTTTTATGAAATCCTAATCTGATTGCAGTAAGGAAATCACTAGATAAAAAGGTACCTAGGTGATGTAGTTATAATTTTGACATAGTATCATAACACACGCTCTTAAAGGAAGCTAGATCGGTACAGGGGAAATTTCCCAGCAACATGTTATTTCTAGGGAAGTTTATAAGGTCTTAGGGATCGCAACAACACCGTTGAGAGTTGAAGACAGATTGGATGGGTCATCCAACTTCCTATCTTGGAAAGCAAGAGTTACTTTGGTGTTGAAGGAATATGACCTTTGGGATTTATTGGATAAAATAGTTACTCCACCGACAAATCCAAAAACTTTAGATGCTCACAACAAGAAAAAGATCAAATCAGAAGGAGTCCTCCTATATTCTATGAAAGATCATCTAATCCCTCACCTAAATGAGAAGAATGTGGCCAAAGATATGTTTGATGCCTTAGTAAGTTTATTCCAAAGAAAAAACATGAATATGAAGATGCTCTTAAGGAATAAACTCATATCGATTCAAATTCCTAGATCATATAATGTTACCAGCTATCTCATGAGGATCACATAAGTATATGATGAAATTACAGCCATAGGGGAGAAAACAGAGGATGCGAAGATCATTAATGTGGCATTGAATGGTCTTACCACGTCATGGGAACCATTTGTCAAAGGAGTTTATGCTCAAGAGACTATCTCATATTGGTAGAGACTTTGGGATGATTGCATCCAGGAAGATACTTGGGAAGAGTCTAAAGGTGGCAAGCAGTGAGGTAGTGAAGAGAACTTGGCCCTTGTTAGTAAGACAAGGAAGGGAAAAGGAAAGAATTCTAGTAAGAAGGGTAATAGTGATGGAGGATCATCATAGCCAGGGAAGAAGAAAGACTTGAATAAAATCAAGTGCTTCTCATGTCATAAGAATGGGAATTATGCATCTCAGTGTCCGTAGAAGAAGATGAAGGGTAATGAAAAGACGTAGAAAGAAGCATAAAAAAAAACACAACTTGATGAGTTTGCAATAAAGTTTGAGAAGGATTACATAATGATTTCTTTCCTTTCTACTAGAAAAACAATGAGTGTGTGGTACTTGGACAATGGTGGTTCTTGTCACATGATAGGGACACATGATTTTTCACTAGTTGGTCAGAGACAAACTTAGGTTTATATGTGGATCTTGGGACTCATGCCAAGTGTGGTGTAGAAGGAATTCAGACAATTAGGATCCATGAGTTAGGAGGTTTTCTAGAGGTGGAAGATGTGTTGTATGTACCAAAACTGAAGAAGAACATTCTCTCAATTTTAGTTTTGGAGGACATGGGTTTTACAATTACTTTTTAGAGAGGGAAAGTACTCATATGTTCAGAGGGAGATAGCCTTGACACAATAATGAGCATTGGTGTCAGAGAGGGTAGGTTAAATGGGTTGTAGGGCCATCCTGTAAGAGGATCCAAGGGGATCTTAGATCATGGATTGATGTTAGTGACCGAGGATGAGGAGAAGAAGGATATGAAGTGTGAGAAGTTAAAGGATGAGAAAAGTTCACAAACTTCCAATGTCGGGAGTGAACCATTATAGGAGAAGAGGGAGTTATCCCTTTCCATTTCCATCAGGAGACCGAGTTGGTATGAGATGACATTGATGGATGCTCAGTAGCATGAAGCTTCTAGGAGAACATTGAGGGGGAGTGTTGGTCTCCAGTTTTGATCATGTTTTTGCCTATATTATATTCCAAAGACCCCTATTTCTATACCCAATACCACCCTTTTTGGCCTTGTTTTGACATAATTGACATCTCCCTACCATTCAATGGGGCTACTTAAGGTATCTTTATGTTTCAAGCTATTCTTATGCATTTTGATGCTTTAAATTGATATTGAACTAATGTCGCTTGGGTTAGGTACCAATTCTATTGTTGGAACAGGATTGCCAGTACCAGGTACCGACTCATACCCCGTGGAGATACCAATGAAGCCGCTCAAAGATTTGTGTGTTATGGTCAGAATGGGAGACAACGAGATTCACACGACAGCAAGAGTTATCGCTCACAGGATGATTGAAGGCATAATGAAAACTGAGTCGTTAATTCTTCATCGTTCACACTTCGTGACACTACGTGTCACGAAGATGTGAAGACCATTTTAAAATTGATTCCAAGCTATTTTCGGATCGGGGGATTCGTTTGTCTTTATGTATTTTTCTTTAGACTGTTATAAACGAGGATTTATATATAACGAGGAGGTCACTCCTAATAGACGGTTGGGTTATGTTATGTTATATCGTGAACACATACTTCTGAATACAAACTGTTGTTGCGTCATGTTATTTGACTGGTATACGATTTGAAGTATTCTCTTCTGAGTTAGTGGAGCGTAAAGATTATACAATGTTTGCATAGAATGCTATAGTTAGTCCTGGTTATCCCTTACAACATTTGTGCCATTTGGTTGGGCCCGGCAAACAGGTGCAAGCCGTTGCTTTACTTTGTCATAGATTTAGTCATTTCAGTGTGTTAGTGTTTGCTTACATGATAGTTCATAGCTTCAAAATTAACTTGCTCAAAATCGTGTTTATTTAGTCTTCAACAGACTTGTTACAGCTTACTGATATATTTTGAGTTGATGAGTATTGAATGCATGTTTGATTCCTGTAGGGTTTAGAGCACGAACTTGGTTGATTGGTTTTTAGTTTTCAATTCGAACATAACATAGAGTTTGAGTGAACTTTGCTTTGTTAGATAGTTAGTTACTCTGCTTAATTAGAATAGCTAGATTACAGCTAAATCAAAGGAAGCTTCCGGTACCAGTAGGGTAAGTAGGTTATTGCTCTGTTTTCCTGTAGACAGACTTAGGTTCATTTGTAATGTTCAGATTAAATGCATTTTAGGAAAGACTCTTTTTGTCATGGCTTGAATCGAAATGG
>ML784533.1:560863-584753 GCA_009831015.1 Picea engelmannii
ATGTTTATTGTGGACCACTGCTCTTTCTTGCATAAGTCTTCCATCTACTCACCCTTTTATTACAACTCACTGTTTGGAGTTTATCAAGACCTCACTCTGTCATGCATGTCTGGTCTGGTTTCTGAGCTGATGCGCTGCCGTTCAGAGTCTTCCTCCATTTGATCACCCTTTAAAACAAACCGTGACATTAAATCTGATGAGCTTCGGGCTCTGCTCCTGCTAGCAATCCAGGAGTGACTTCCGAACGCCAACACCTGGTGCCAATCAAACTCCAGGACCCTTTTATCTAGGCTATCAGCAGCAACCAAAACTACCATTCTTGGCGACGTTACACTTGCCAGATTTGACACTATTGTTAAATGATCCTATCTGTCACGATCCGCGTTGGCCTCCTATGCCAACGAAGTTGCCTTCGGACATTCCAAAGTTTGAGGCCAAGCCTAATGAATATCCAGGTGATCATGTGACTACTTTCCACCTTTGGTGTTTATCTAACTCACTGAAAGATGACTCCGTCCAGTTGCGATTGTTTCAATGCACTCTTATTGGGAGTGCCGCAAAATGGTACATAGAGCTTGATCGTTCACGATACTCTACTTTTGGCGAACTGGCGATGGCCTTCCTTAACCATTTCCAGTTACCTGTGAGATACGACGCTGACACATAGTTGCTAGCCAATTTCGAGCAGACGACAGTGGACCATATCTCTGATCATATTCGAGAGTGGAGACACCGAAAGAGTCTAATCAAAGTACCAGTTCCACCAACATTCCTGCTTGAGTGGTTCCTTAAGTCTTTAGTACCGCAATTATCCAAAGACGTCGCAACTTCTGGGGTTTTCTCCGAAGAAGATGCCATCATGAGGGCTCAACAGTTTGAGCTTATCTATTCTCGGTCTGGTTTACTGTATAACATCCTACCAGATGCACCACAATCAATTCTGGATAAAACTAGACAGAGAGACGGAACACATGCCGATGGTATCATTGGTTCGGCACAAACTAAGCCCGCTGAGCAATTGACAAAACAAATGCAACAATTATCTATCCAACACTCAGCGGCCAGCCAGACTACTACTTTGGCTGCTCCTCCTACCCAAACGTCGAAAGTACACTCCGTATAGACGACTAACCCAAAGGCCACCCAGCAGCCTAAAGGGATGAAAAAAAAATGCAAGAAGGGTAAGGGGGATAAGAAACCCACTGATAATGCTGGCGAGGGCACCACGGAAAAGAGGAAGGCGAGGTATCCATGCAATTTATGTGTGGAGGACTACCCGAGCCATCTATTTCCTCGACTTGCAGAGGCCCAGAAGTTTGTCACACAACAAGAGCAAGCCGTGTTGACTAATCCCTTTCAGCATGGGAAAAATTTAACTCAAGACTCTACAAGTGCCGAAGGGGGCAACAAAGAAACCTGCCCTCCTCCAAATAACTCCTCTTCCACGAATGTATACATGGTTAGAAGTGATGCTTTAATAACAACTAGAGTGCACGACTATAGTAAACCAAGCGCCTATGAGAAGGGCAAAGAAGCCGAGATCCCATCTCTTCCTCTACAGATCAAGAAGATGTTGGGTGAAACAATGAAACGCATTCCAAAAGGTGTGTTTAAGCAATCTTCTCACAATCCAAATGTAAGGGCTGCCCAGAACTACTCTATGGTGGAAGATTTATCACAAACCCCTGGTGCTATGTCCTCTTTGGAGGTCCTCCAAAGTTGCCCTGCTCAGAGAACAACCTTGTTGACTACTTTAGGCTCTATTGAGACTTGTAACCTAGGTACCATCATGTTAGATACGATTGACTTGAAACCTCGTTTGCCGTACCACGTTGTGTTTCAGATAGTAGTGGCTCATCCCACGAAAACGTTTACATGAAATATATTCCGCACGGTGGTCGACAAGGGCGCTTCAACTTGCGTTATGTCGTTAGCATGCTAGAAAGCCATTGGTTAGCCTGAGTTGTCTCCATCACCTACTCTCCTCACTGCGTTCGACGATCATTCTTTCTGACCACATGACATCATTCCTTCTTTCCTTGTGCAGTTAGGGGGAAAGACCGTGTGCATTGAAGTAGAGGTAGTTGATTCCCCCATCGACTACAATCTCTTGTTAGGTCATAGTTGGACTTATTCTATGCAAGTGGTGGTCGCTATAGTTTTCCGAGTCTTATTGTTTCCACATGAAGGCCGGATAGTGACCATTGATCAATTGTCCTTCTCTAGACCTGACCCAGCTTTGGGGGCATCCACGGTTCCTATGATAGATAATCCTCAATCCGGTGTCATTAATGTAGGAGTTGGTTTGTGCCCATCTTTGATGGGTACTTTTGATTACCCACCTCCTCATGGTGATGTCAAGTTTATATCGACTTACCACAAGGCTGAGATTTTTCATGTCTCATCGTTCCGCATGACTTACTTTCAGGATCCATGGATTCTTCCTTCCCCATCAGCCACGATGGATGAGACGAGGCACTCCGGCATGTCCATGCCCTTGTCGGCTGCTGAAGTAGCGTACTCTTTGGTCCAGCAAGCTTCAGCCACCCCTGATCCGGCTCCCACACAAGAGTTGGATCCACCTCTAGAGCCTATCTGGGCTAAGGATTCTCTTGCCAACATCGATTCATTAGATTTAGTCTTGCCTTCGAACGAATAAGTAATCGAAGCAATGACTAGTCTGGACAAACCTAGGGAAGATCTTCATCACAGATCATATTTCCTCCCAGAGTTAAGCCGAATTGAGGCAGGATAATTCACTATCACCATGACGGGAGATCAGCCATGTCCCATTAGCCTCTTCGCTACATAGGAAATTTATGCTGAGGAAAATATGGTGAATATCGTTGAAACTATACCTATTAACATCTCCTGAAACCATGGCGTTGTGGAGAATGTCTTCGTCAGAGTGGATTGCTCCCTCAAAGAGATTCAGATTTACATGGATATTTTCACAGAATTTCGCGACATTTTTGCCTAGTATTACGAAGCGATACCTGACATCGACCCACAAAGTGTCGATCATGGGCTACCTTTGTTGTTTTTCAAGCTCGCTTTGAGACCCAAAAGAAACATTCGGCGAGACTATATTTATGCTTTTCGATCTCGTCCGGATTACCTGAGAAAAGTAACCATTATGGAGTCTTCTTTAAGCCCTTTTCAGACTCCTTAAAGATGAAAAGATTGCCGAGTGACCTTGTTTCTTCACACTCGTTAAATTGGTCCAGAAGAACGTTCCTTAAAAGGATCTTCTTTTAAGCCCTTTTCAGACCCTTTAAACATGAAAAGATTGCCGAGCGATCTCGTGGCCTTTCACGCTCGTTAAACTGAAATTTGAAGTCACGTCTGTCCGACGGTAGTTTACCCCTTTTTCGGTCCGGACGGTCAACTATACGAACAAAGGAATACTCTATTGAATTCCAATTCTTTAGAAGAGTATCCTCAGGTAAGATTTTATTCCTTTTTCGGGCCCGAGGGACTAAATTTACGAAAAAGAAACCCCCCCGGAGTCCATAGTTAAGCTCTTTTTAGACTCCCTAAAATTGAAAAGATCGCTGAGTGACCTTATTCTTTCACACTCGTTAAAATGGTCCAGAAGAACATTCCTGACGGTGTCCATAGTTAAGCTTTTTTTAGACTCCTTAAAATTGAAAAAATAGCCAAGTGATCTTGTCCTTTTCACACTCGTTAAAATGGTTTTGAATTGACGTCTAGTCGGTGCTAATTTACTCCTTTTTCGAACCGACTAGACTATCTTTGAAAAAGGTACCCCAATGGAGTTTCCTTTTTTTTTTTTTTTCAGACTCTCTAAACATGAAAAATTACCGAGCTTCCCTTATCTGGGCTCGTTAAACTTACATCGAAGGACATTACCATTGTGTCTTCTATCAACCGCATTTGCATCCTTTACCCATCAGCCTAGTAACAATTTGCCTTTGCGTCTTAACACCTTTGGCCACTGGAGGATTTTTCCCGAGTATCATTTCCTAGAACATCAGTCTTGTCCTTGTGCCTTGAGCTTGTATGTTTGCTGTGCTCGTTCCTCCATTGTAACGTAATATTCCTTTATTCTTTTTCCAAATCAACAAAAAGAACAAAAAAAAATCAAATATACCCCAAAAAGAGGATGGGAAAAATATTTTCTTTATTGGAAGCATCATGAGTCGCCCTTGGATAAAGCACATCTGTCCGTTTGATTCATCAGACTATGGGATGTAGTACGACCTTAGGAAGCTTTTCTCGTTATACAGAGTTGTGTCCTCCACTGTTTGGTTACTCTTCCAAACATATGGAGAGTTTGCGTTGCCTCCTGCTTTGTAGACTTATGATTAACATATATGCTGCCTGAGTCTTATCACTTGTCGTGCTATTGTCCAAGGGAAGTTTGTCACTAAGCCTGAGTCTACCCCTCTGCAATATGTCTCTTGTCCGCATACCCGACCATCCTGAACGTCCAATCAAGTCTTTGTTCGAAATCACTGAAGCCTTCAGTTCGATCATCAAGATTATCAAGTCCCTAACTGATGAGCCGTCAAAGACCTTTGGGTAGTGCAGTCGTACACTCATATTACACTCCTACCCGAGTTTAGAATATTTTGAAGTTGTTGCTCGAGCTCTGAAGTATAGCCATCAGGTTGAATCAGCTTCTGAGAGATGGATACTTTATTTTGTATATCTTTCTGATTTCAAGATGTAGCTCCGCTGTGTATTATTCACGGCTACTCTTCATAGTTGTTTGACATGGATCTACAGTGTATTTGATTGCTAGCCATGGTTCTATTTTTCCCGAGCATGGGTATGCCTGCCTCGGTGAGACATTTGATATTTTTGCAGATGACACCTCCTGATTCCTGATTCCTGGGCTCACTCATTCAACATATCAGTACAGATTGGTAAAGAATTGGTAATGTATTTTGGCCATCAGATGCTCTTCTGACCTCACACATTAGGGGGCATCTATTATAACCCTAAATTGCACCACACATGCTTACCTGGCATCAGTCCAACTCATATCCCTTCCTTACCAAGGCCAAGCTAAACAAACTCTTGAAAAACCTCTTAAATTAAGTAACCCGCGCCCTAACCCATTACTGGGCACGTTGGAACGTTGTCAGGCTTTCTACTATATGCGTTGGAATGCGGGCTGGCCCACTACAGCCCGCGTTTACCTAACAAAGCACAAAAACAGGAAAGTTGCCGACGGGATGAAAAGCTTTGGGTCAGTTAACTGGAACTCCCAGCCATGCATGGCCGAGAGTTCGTCCAAAACCCTAGCTCCTTCTAGCCTATAAAAGAAGGGGTAGGGGTACTATTTGGAAGAGGGAAAATCATAGCAAAGAAACTCTGCCCAATTGATGAATCCATTTGTCCCAACCCTTTAGCCTTTCCTCAAGCTTAAGGAGAATTCAAGCAAAGCAGTTGGAGGACAAAGAACAGGAGGAGCCCAGGATCAGGATCGAGGAGCAGTGGCCGATCTCTATCATTATTGTAAGTTGATTCATCTTGATATTAATAAAGAATACTTTTCCCATCCCAATGCATGAGTTTTATATGTTTTATTCGATTTATGCTTAATCTCTAACCCTCTAGTAGAAAAATAGCATGCATGGGTAGTGTTTTGTCTTGATTGCAGGATTGTTTTTGGAAGGAGCAGCAGAAGCAAGCGGATAAAGCACAACGGAGGATCTACACCAAACATCAGTAAAAAGGTTAGTAGGTTCTTTCCATGTTTGCATGTGAAAAAGGGTTTTAGGTTTGGGGTGGTAGGTTAAAAGTGATTTCTTAAGGGTCATGATCTGCATGCAATTTTAGCCCTAGCTTGTTAGTCCGTAGGGTATTATTTCCCAACAACAATGACCCCGTTAGCATGTCCCGTCCATTTAACTGTTACAGGTCATATCTTTCTCGTTCACCTTCCAATCACCAATGCACATGTCGACCAGAGGTACACTTCAAACGCCCTCTGTCCTGCACTCTCACGCTCTAAATGACCCGTTGGCCATTTATGACTGGCCACATACCCATTGTCCATATGACCTATCCTTGTTCACCCAAACAAATACCCGTCCACTCAAATTCAACCCCGTTTCAGTCATCTCCCATTCCATTCACATTCCTTGCGTGCCAAGAGATTCATTTTCCTTTGTCTCTGCAATGCCTCATCCAGCCACAGCCATTACCACTAACATTGTTTTTGAATTGCAGGTACTCTTCATAGCAATGGCACCAAAGTCCAAGAAAGCAGAAGCTGAGGAGAGTCCTTTCCTCCCACCTCTTGTCGACCTCGACAAGATCCCATTGGCCAATTAAGATCCTCTGATATTAGACACAAGGTGAGAAGTCGATGTCATGGAGTTGCAGTCATGGCTCAAAGACACTTTCTTATATCAGAGCAATGAAATCGATCTTTGGGAGTCCAATCTTCCTTTATATATTTTTCCCTAGGTCCATCATTTCCCTAAATTTTCCCTCAATTGCCAGGCTCATTACCTTCTCGACCAGAGAGCCATAGTCTCATCATTAGGAGAAACTCTGTTCTTCATCTAATCTAGGTGGATATCGGTGGCCACCCACCTTTTCCGACTATCTCAAAACAGTTTTCTGGCAATTTACTATTTTTAGCAGTTTTTAACTTTCGGGGCCATTTTGAGGGCCCAAATAAAGGTTTTTCGAGATAGAGGTTCTCAATGATATCCAAAATCATAATTTATCCCTCAAAATGAATCTCCTCGACAATACCTTTCCAATGAGCTATCACACTCCTAAAACAAAGATTGTATGCAAAAGTTACGACCCTGGGAAGTTGATGTACTCACTTACCCAAACGGGGCCCACATGACTTTTGGCGCTTCATTCCTAGGGTTAGGTTTTTGGATGTCTAGGGTTTTTGGCATTCTTGTTTATTGTAAAAATGCCTTCAAATCCTTATTGTAATGATCTTCTTGCGAATGCAAGTAGCCGTCACATATCTTCTCAGAGATAAGCTACCACCATTCTATCGAGTCTTTCACTCTGTATTTTATAGTCTCTGTATATTTATTTCATTAATAGAAATCATGTATTAATGTATATCTGTGTTTATGGCTGCATCTCTGATATATTTCTATTATATTATTGAATATCTGTGATATCTCTGTGCATTTCTTTATTATATCTCTGATCTTATTTTGTGCCGAAAATAATCCGGATCATCATCACGCCAGAGGCCATTGATTAGATGATGGAGATATCCAGAAATGAATCTGCCTCCCCTTTCAATCTCAAAATCATAACAAAGTTATACCATAAATTATCTTTTCCTCAAAGAGCCCAGATATTTGAATTTTTTCTCCCACAGGGCGCTTAGTTCCCCAAATCAAATCCCCCCTATCCTTCCTCCCTATTCTTAGAAAAGGGAAACCAAGTCATTTCATCACTCTGTTGTCTGCTTAGTTATTTTTCAGATGCATGGGTGGATGAGCCTATATTGGGCTTTCTGTCCATTTTCTCTACCGAGAAAAAATCCACCACTCAGTTCAACTACAACACTTTCCTGGCAAAGAACATTCACAAGCAGTTTTCACAGTTCACCACAGAGGGCATGCTCTGGTACTCATCCATCCTGGCTTACATGTTCATCTTTTTTCAGGCGGATAGGTTCTCTTTCTCAATGAGGAAGATGGACAAGGAATGAAAACCTCAAGCAGTCACATTATGGACGTCGCTGCTTAGGAGAAACTCCACTAAGTTCACTGTTAAACAATTCATTGAATTGTTTTATCATCCAATTGTAGACATGCTTAGTGGAAGACCTAAGCCGAGGATCAATGAATAGATTCAAAGAGTTATGCACCTTTTAGATATGGCAAATACTGGAGATTGATTTCTATACTATAATCACACAGAAATCAGAGTGTATGGGTTCGAACTAGCTCCATACAAGTTGCCTAAGTATGTGCCTGTTTGAATATTCACACTGGAATATATTCGTTAGATGATAAACTCAAATGACATCCATTTTGTGTCTCTAAAGAAAAAACAACACACAAGGATCAAAGGACAAATAGGCCCATTTATCTGCAACAGTCGAGCTGACGGGGAAGAGGCAGACAAATTGTTGAAGGAGATGAAATTCAACACTAGTTTTATTTGGAGATATGACCCCAGTGGGATCATTGTAGAGATGAGGTCCAAGAAAAAAAATTCACCCTATGCCCGCACCCTCAAGCCAGAAATTGAAAAATATGTGAACCAGACAGAATGGGAAGTAAATACTCAGGTAGGTATAGAGCCACATGAATCTCTTTTAGTATCTATCTCACTAACTGCTACTCCTCAGATACCCAAGGAAAAAAGGCCAAGAAAGGATGATTCACCTTCAATTACTGAGGTATCCGTAGAAGAATTCCAAGTATACAAAAAGAAACCCAAAACCACTCCTGCTACTCACATATCTGGTGAGGAAGATCCCTACTCTAACACTGTGATTGAGAGAAGACAACAGGTGGTGTCAACTTCTTCTTCGAAGAAGCAAACAGAAATAACTGTGACCACCCAAAATCCACAAGGATATGCACCTGTAAGCATCTTTGAGAAATATGATATGGTTAAAAAGAAGAACTAGATGCTGACTAAAAGTACTTACTCCCAGTTCTGGAAGAAAACTTCCACAACACATCACAAACTATTGTCAGCCTTTGATACAGAGAAAGGAAGAATGCATATGGCATTCTTGCAAGCACTGGTGCCTCACCCCAAAGAGATCATTGACTACAAGAGGTCAAGTATTGTTTTTGACACTAAACAAGTCCATCCAGCTGACCAGATGGATTTGCACAGACAAACTGGAGAAATGGTCTTCTCCACATTAGCACATGCTTCCTCTACCGCAACTAAGTTACAAGTGTCTTTAAGCAATGTTCAAACCCAATTGAGATTGGAGACAATATCCTTTTTTGCAAAGGATAATAAAATAAAATCCTTAGAGGAGTTGGTGCTTAAGATTGGGTACGATCCCTCGAATGTTAAATGAAGAAAATGAATGTTGACATTTCATCTTTGAGAAAACAATTGAAATTTCCACCAACAGAGGATTCGCAAGCTAAAGAGGTAGCTGAAGACGGAAACGAGAAAGAAGAATTGTTGAAGCTTATCATGCAACAGAACGCATAGCTCAGAGAAATGGAGATAGAGTTGGAAATATTATTGAAAGAAAAGAAACACATGACACCAATGGAAGTCATCCCATTGAGTGTAGTTCCCATAGAAGAATTAAGTACAACAACAATTCCAACAACCACTATAGCAGAAATTCCATCAGCAACGCCATTGATAGTGCTGGAAAAAACTGTGGAGCTAGCAAAGTCCATGGAGGAAATGAATTTGCAAGAGATAGAGATTAGTAAGTTGAAAAGGGAGGTAGAAAATCTCCAGGAACTGAAATCCTCTTTCCAAAAAAGATATAATGTTGAGAGACAAGCAACAGAGAAGCTTAAGCATGAAATACAATAGCTCTAGAAACAAATAGTGGCAGGCAAGACATTAGCAGAGGCTAAGGAAAACATATGGACATATATTGCAAAATCCATAAATGAAATTTGGCCCATGGTGCAAATCATGTTCGAGCAACATGATCTGGTGTTAAAAAGTAGGCAAGCCATTGACAGGATAAGAACAGAGCTGGGTGAGATGCGCTCAATGGCCAACAAGATCATCCAGTTTCTGAACTCCAAAACCAAAGAAGAGATGGAAGAATTGAAAGTTGAAGACATAATAGAGACCATCCTCGAGGTAAAAAGAGTATTGACTAAAAGAGGATTGATGTTACAGTTGGAGGAAAAGGCTCAAAACATGGAAATTGGAGTTCAAAGATTTTTTAGCAAGATTGAAGCCTTACAGAAAAAGGGTCTTCCTGATCTATGTGTCCTAAATGATAAACTAATGACTCTATTCAATTACAAGCAAAGGATCGCAAACGTGGCCAAAGAAGGTTCCAAGTTTTTAGGAATACAGGGCAACATCATGGGCAAAACATTCTTAGAGACTCTGCAGTATGACGTCAACATTTAGCATGAGATCAAGTATGTCTTCATTGTCAAGACGACTTTTGCTAAATACACCGAGATGGACGAAGTTTACGGCCGGTTATTGAAAATTACCATCCCACATAGAGATGGGATGAGCTGTGCGATTTGATTGAGTAAAGGCAAAGCATCATCCACCTCATCATCCATCTCAGTGTCTAGCTTAGTGTACAACATGGTTGATGTCATCTAAATGACTCAACAACGGTCTTCCCAGAAATCAGCATGAGATATTGAACACATCATCATCAGTTACTACATTTCCGCATCTTGTTAGATTAGTTAGTTAGACTTAGAATCTTTCACGTCCTGATCATTAATGACAGGGTTGTTGTAACTTTTATTATAAATATTTCTCACTTAGAAGTAGGAGGGGTTGTTGATATTTACGCCCGAGCATGCTCTGGTTGTTGTAATTTGTATCAAGAAGTTATTCCAATAATACAAAGAGAAGTTTCACAGGATTCCTGGGTGTCAAATTGTTGGTGAAGTTCCCTCTGTCTGCGTACAAGTTTTTCCTTTCTTAGTTATCATATTGTCTTTCAAAAATCTAATCTTTAAAAGAAGTTAAAGTTGCAGAATTTACCATTGTGTACTCTGTTCTTAATATTTTACAAATTTAAATGTTTTTCCTCCGATGTTATAACAAAGAAATTCTTAAATGCTTTTTTGTTTTAACTAATATCTCACCTTTTCAGCAATATACCATTTTTATTTCTAAAGAATCCAGCATTATCACTATCTCGCCCTGTGAAACAAATCTTGTAAAGTTGTATTTAACTTCTATCTTTTAAAAACAGACCCCATAGCCCAATGGAGGCGTAATTTATATTCAACCACTTCATTCAAAAACAATACCAACAACTCGATTATATTCTTTCTAACTAGCCTAAAATCCTTGAAAACTCAAACAAATATAGAACTCACAGAGAGATCCCTCTCTGAAACTGGTAGGGATAGCTTCCAGTTTCGAAGCGGTTGGTTAAGGATACCTCTAATAAGTTTCTTCTTACCTCATAAAAACCTATGAGAATTTACAGAGTGATAACACTTCCAATTGTTGCCAGAAAACATAGGGAGTTGGAGCTTCCTTCAGGTTGGAGAATGATAATTAGGGGGTTTTATCCTCCTTTTGGTTGGATCCAGATAATCTAGGGAGTTGTATCTTCATTTATGTTGGATCCTATAAATAGGGGGTCATAGCCTCCTTCTAGTTGTAGCTGGAGAATTAGGAAGTTGATGATTCCAATTAATGTATTCTTTTGATATATAAGAAAAGCATTTCTTGGTTTTCTCCCTTTTGGATTTCCACATAAATTCTAGTGTGTTGTGTTTCTATGGATGTCTATTATGCTCTGTTGATTTATATTTCTCATGATATATTGAGGATATACTATTGATGTTTTTATACTACTGATGATGTTAATGATTACATATTGTGGTTAAAAAGTGATAATAAAGTGTTCATATTGGTTCATCCCCCCTCTCAGTATTCCAACAATTGGTATCAGAGAAGGTCCTTTAAGAAACAATTTAGCCACTGGAATGAGACCATGGAGTATGCTAATATTAGAGCACCAAGGTTTGATGGATATAATTATCACTTTTGGAATGAAAGGATGCAAACATTTTTATAGAAAAAAGTATTTGATGTTTGGCAGTCATTAGTAGATGGATATGCAACGCCAACCACTCATGCAACTAAGAAATATGGAAATAAGCTCAGCTAAAACAACTCAAAAGTTAAAGGCACCATTATGAGAAATCTAGATGACTCAATATTTTTCAAAGTTATGCATTACAATACCAAAAAGGATCTTTGGGATAAAATTCAAAAGATTTACGAAGTAGATACCAAATTCAAGGGAGCTAAGCTTCGAACCCTTATAGATAAGTTTGAGCAACTTAAGATCAAGGAAGAGGAAATAGTGAACACTATTAAAGGACTAGGAGAAGACGTTGATGAGTCAGTGGTTGTTCAAAAGGTTATAATATCTCTACCTATGATATTTTATCTGAAGTTATCAACCTTGGATGATCTAGGTGGATATTGGTGGCCACCCACCTATTCCAACTGGCTCCTCTTGAAAACTTTTAATTCAACATGTTTATCTGTAATGATTACATTTATTTGTAATTGTGGGTTCTAAACTTTTGGGGCTATCTTGAATCCCTACAAAACATACATGTGGATATTGGTGGCCACCCACCTATTCCAACTGGATTATTTTGGAAGTTTTCATGTCAGTACATATTTCTATACTTCCAGGGCCATTTTGGGGCCCTAAACAATGTTTTTTTTTTTGTTTTGGATTTCTACATTCAACTATAGACAGAGTCAAGTTTTGACAACATAATGTGTATTTCTTTAAAATACCTTTCCAATGAGCTATCATATGCCTAAAACAGAGTTCATATGAAAATGTTACGGCCCCGAGAAGTAGAGGTACCAATTTACCCATCAAGGCCCACATAACTTTTGGTGTTTCATCTCCTAGAGTAAGGTTTTTGGATGCATAGGGTTTTGGAATTCATCAGTAATGTTAAAAATTCCTCTGGAGCCTCATTGTAATCATTCCACTCAAATAGATGTGCACAGAAACCACATCTCTTCTCAGAGATAGCTACCACCATTCTAGCAAGTTGTTTTCAGTTCTGCAATTTTATAGTTTCAGCCTATTTTATTTATTCAATAAAAGTTATTGCTCACTAGATATCTATTTTTGTTCTTCATATGTATTTTTTATTGTATTTAGTCTATTATTCATTTCATTATGCACATAAATCTGGATCATTGGAAGAAAGAAAAAATCTTGACGGTTTGAGCATAGTCGAGCTACATGGAATATTCAGAGCTTATGAAATGAGGATATAAAAAGAGAACCCAATTAGGAATGAAGCAGCATTCAAAGAATCCAAGAAGATGAATAAACAAAACAATAAAATTCAAAACCATATTGGAACTGCAAAGATGATTCAAAGGAATATGAATAAGTGGAAAACATCGTAAGGAAGTTAAAAAGAGGAACTGACAAGTACAAATGTATGCTTCCATTGAAGTTTTTTAATTGTGATGGTATTAATCATTTTTATTCTAAATTCCATTATGATAAGAATAAAGGTAGCGATGAAGAAGAATATCCTAAGAAGAAAAAGAAAAATCAAAAGGGAGACAAGAGAAGGGACAAAAATAAATTCTTCAAGAAAAGTTTCTACTCAAAGGAAGACATCTCTTCATAAGACGAGGATAATGATAGTGAAAATGATTCGGAAAGAGTACTCTCATGGTTGTAGCATATGATGAAGAAGTATATGAATATTTCAAAGAAGAAGGTGAAGTCGATCTCAGAGAAAAAGTAATCAATTCCCTAGAAGAACTAGGGAAAGAAAGAAATAAAATCAAGTCACTCAAGGAAGAGTTAAAGAAGGAAGAAGGATCTCAAATTTCCAACTTATAAGAAATCAAGTAGATAATCATGAAGTTAAAAATCTAGGTAGAATAAGATAGAAGGATTGAAGAAACACTCATAAATCAGTTAGAAGATAAGGAGAAGATGATTGAAATCTCGGATGCATAAATAGTTACCTTTAAAAAATATCTCCAGAAGAAACATATGAAACATAATAGCACCAAAATATTGGATGATATCATCAACAATAAAAGGCCATACAATGATAGGTTCATTCTAGGATAAAACTAGATGAAGATTGAGAAAGGATCGAGCTCCAATATGACACAACAAGAAGCAAAACAAAGAAGCTATGGAGAAATAGTTAGAGGTACTCAGGAAGAAAATCATAGAGGAATTGGACCACCTAGAAGATTCGAAACATAGAATCAACAGTCAACAACATCTCAAGAAGAAGAATGATTCAGAAAAGAAACACCATTAAGAAGATCCCCTACATTCAAGTATCAAACTATTTTTCTTTGTTTATGTTATTCTTGTAACAATTTTGGACACAAAGTTGCAAACTGTAGGCCCTATGCCAAGAACATAAGAAACCATGCAAGCTATTCAAACAACAATTATCCTAGAAAGCCACATGAATCACAAAACCTAAATCACAATAGTTTTGGTTCACTAAGTAATGAAGTAGAGTGATACAAGTGCAACAATTTTGGACATATGGACAAATATTGTAGGCCGGATATTCCTCCAAGTAAACCAAAGAAAAACATCAAACATGAACCACAAAGGATATGGAGAAGGAAGCAAGATCAATTCAACATTGAAGAATGCTCACTTTCTTTACAATCTCAACACAAGAAAAGTGGCTTTTATGGACAATGGTTGTTCAAAGAATATGACAGGTGACAAGAACACATTTCTAACATTGAAGAAGGAACATGATGAAAAATGATGGAACAAGAGGAAGATGAGAAGCAGATACCTCCTAAGACACTTATCCGATGAGTACAAAGAAACCATCCATCAGAAAAAATTATTGGGAATAGATATGCAAGAGTTGAAACCCGAAGAAGAATACTTTTACTAGAACAACAACATCTAACATTGTTATTTATAGTTGAACCAATCAATTTTGAAGAGGCCAGCAAAAATGAAAATTGGATCAATGTTATGGATGAAGAATTGGATTAGATAGAGAAGAATGAAAAATGGGAACTATTTCCAAGACCGAAGAACAACAATGTGATTGGTAAAAAGTGGGTTTTCAAAAACAAATTGAACAAGAATGGACATGTAACTAGAAACAAAGCAAGGTCAATATGAAAAGGATACACTCAAAATGAGGGTATAGATTTTGAAGAAACGTTTTCCCCAGTTGCGAGGATGGAAGAAATCAAATTGATCTTAGTATATGCATGTTCAAAAATATTAAAGGTGTATCGGATGGATGTAAAATAAACCTTTATAAATGGGTAATTAGATGAAGAAGTATATATCGAACAACCTTAAGGGTTTCTACTATCAAAAAATAAAAATTATGTTTGCAGGTTGAAGAAATCATTGTATAGACTGAAAAAAGCTCCCAGAGCATGGTACTCAAGATTGGGAGGATATCTATAGCAACAAGGATTCATGAAGGGAAATGCAGACAACAATATATACATAAAAGTGGATCGAGATAGTATATTGATAATTGAAGTTTATGTAGACGACATTATCTTTGGAAGTGATGATGACAGGATGAGTCAGAAGTTTTCTAGAGATATGAAAAATGAGTTCAAAATATATTTTCTCAGTGAGTTGATTTTATTTTTTGGATTACAAATATGTCAGAGTGATAAAGTTATTTTCATCTCCCAGACTAAGCACATCCAAGAAATGCTAAAGAAGTTTGAAATGGAAGATTGAAAACCTGTGAGTACTCCTATGCATACCAATTGCAAGTTGATAAAGGATGATGAATTGAAGGATGTATATCAAAGACTCTATAGATCGATTATTAGAATCTTACTCTATGTGACAACGTCAAGACTAGATGTGATGAAATCAATTAGAAAAGTTGTGATATTTCAAGAAGAACCAAAAGAAACACATGTTATGGTGGTAAAGAGAATATTCATATATCTCAAGGAAATATAAGATTTTTTATTATGGTATCTGAAAGGGAAGGATCTATCTTTGGTCACCTACACAGATGTAGATTGAGAAGGTAGCATTGATGATAGAATAAGAACAAGTGGAGAAGATTTCTACTTAGGGGAGTGTATGGTATCATGACTAAGAAAGAAACACTTATTCATATCTTTTTCCACAACAAAAGTAGAATAAATTGCAATGACAACATGTTGCACTCAAGTTCTCTAGATGAAGAAGACCTTACAGGATATACACATGAAGAATAATAATCCCATTTTAATACTTCATGAAAACACTAGCACGATCAATATCTACAAGAATCAAGTGATGTATTGCAAGATGAAACACATTCTGATCAATATCACTTTCTATGGGAATAAGATACAAAGAAGAACATCAAGCTAGATTATATTGGGACAAAAGAGAAGATTGCATGTATCTTCACCAAACCTCTCCTGATGGAGACCTTTGAGTATCTTTGATAGAAACTTGGATTATTTTCCTCCCCATGGTGATTCACATGGAATCAGGAATTGTAAGATAGGGGGAGAGTAACATAAGACATAAATAATACAAGTAAAGAATATTTTGAATGGTTTTCATATACATCAGAGTTTTACATGAGGAAACACCATGAAGATAAACAAGATGCTTATAGAGAGGGGGGACAACCCCAAGGATAATTACCATTTTCCATTGATGTCAAAGGGGGAGAGAAAGAATACATTCATGGAAATGAAGAGAAAGAACAAATGCATGGAGACAAGGGGAGAAATGGTCACATGGGGAGCAATGATCCTACGAGGATCATGAGCAGGAGCATGAGTGTTACCATGCCATCAATGTTTCCATCATTTACAAAGGGGGAGATTGTTAAAATATTGGATTTCATTGATGTCAACCTTTGAAGAATTTTGGTAGCCCCAAAGGTATGGTTATGGAACCCATAGTTAATCAAGGAAAAAATTCGTGAAGGACGGTATAAATGCAGAAAAAACACTCATGAATTTATAGTCCCCGTCATGTCATTTCTAGTGATAGGTGGTACAACATGTAGTTTTCCTCACAGTTAAGGAGTTATGGCCTTGTGAATTTAGAATCCCTAAAGAACAGAAAAGAAGCCCCTAGTTGGTTACAAGTCTTTAATGAAAGTGTAAAGTGGTTTTAAAAAGAAATTCAAGAATCCCCTAAGATTAAGGAAAGAGGTTACCCAAAAAAACGTATAAATACACCTCAAGGAGTCATTCAGAAGTACATTCACTCAATTACTCTGTTGAACATCTTCTAGTGAACTAGTGATCTATTTTTCAAGTTTGCGATGACAAAATATAAGGTAGAGACAAGTGAGAAGTGCGAGAGTTTCAAGGTTGCTGAGAAGAGTGAAATGTTCTAAGGAAACCCTAGTTTAGTTGACCCTCGTGAGTCAGACTACTTGTGTCCCATGAGACATCTCCGTGGGTTGCAAAATGTTTCTCATGCAAGGCCCCACATGACATCATGCCTTAGTCCCACAAGGATAAGACAAATTTGTGGGAAATTCTTGTACCAGGTCCCCGAGGGCAGGCAAAAACTTACAGGTTAGCACTACTATGTACTAGGTTAGATACAAAGGTATAGGTATGATTATGTGATTGTTTTTTATATGTATGGTTGAGGTATATACTTGGTGTATGGTGGAATATGTATGAGGCACATGCATTGGTTCTTTGAGGAACTTCATTGATGTTATGGTACAAATATATTCTATGGTATATGGTACAGGTTCTATACATGGTATTTGATTTGACACATGATTAGATACTCATCATTGATGTTATGTTATCTACATTTGGCATATCTTATCGTACATGATTGATGCATGTTATACTACTTATGTTGGTACACATTTGATGGATGATATGGTACATGTTTTGGTGTAGCTCATGTTGATGATCAGTTACAGGTTGATGGTATAGTGCCAGTGACATGTTGCATATAGTGACAAGTTGATGTGATAAGTTACGGGTTGATGTGATAGTGGTAGTGACTATGACAATGATAGTGACAGTGGCAGTGATTGTGGTAGTGACAGTTTGGTCTACACTTATAATTTAGAGAGACGGGATGGGGAAAGGAAAGGGGGTTTTATCCTCATTTTGATTGGTGTTGGATAATACAAGTAGTTGGATATTCCTTCAGGTTGGAGCCTAATAATGAAGGGATTGTAGCCTCCTTCTTGTTGGAGCTAGAGAATTCACGGAGTTTTAGCTTCCTTCAGGTTGGAGCCTGTAAATAGGGGGTCGTAGCCTCCTTCCAATTGTAGCTGGATAATTAGGAAGTTGGTTCTTCCAATGAATGTATTATTTTGATATATAATAAAAACATTTCATGGTTTTCTCCCATTTGGGTTTCCACATAAATTATGGTGTATTGTGTTTCTGTGGATGTCTATTATGTTATGTTGGTTTATATTGCTCATGATATATTGGTGATATATTGTTGATGATGATAGATTGTTGATGATGTTAATGATTACATATTATGGTTAAAATTTCATAATAAAGTGCTCATAATGATTACCATCCCCTCTCACTATTACAACATTGAGGATGGATAATGGTGGAGAATTATATGGGAATGAATTCGAGGAATTCTGCAAGAAAGGTGGTATATCAAGGCAGAAAACTAATCCATACACACCTCAACAAAATGAATATGCATAAAGGATGAATAGGATGTTGATGGAAAGAGAAAGGGGCATGCTCATTGGTGCTGGGTTGGGACAATAATTTTAGGTATAGGCAGTGGACACTACATGTTACCTGGTAAATCAATCACCCTCATTAGTGTTGGATGACATCACTCCACACGAGGTATGGACTGGTAAGAAAAACTCTTTGGCACATGTCAGAGTTTTTGGCCATGATGCTTATGTACACGTTCCAAAGGAAAATATGAGTAAGATGGATAAAAAGGATGGAAATGGTATCTTTATTGACTATAAAGATGGTTTGAAAGGTTATAAGATTTGGAACCTAGAAATCAAGAAGGTGGTGTAGAGAAAATATGTGTTATTTAGAGAAATTAAAGATGTTGTCAAATAGGAAGTCCTAGCAAGGGAGGAAGAACCAAAGAAAATAGATTTTGAATTGAAGGATAATGAATCTGATTCTATAGAAGAACAAGAATTAGAAGAAAAAGATCCTCATAATCTAGTATTGAGGATATCGGTTCGAGAAAGAAGGAAATCAAAAAGGTATACTCCACCTGATTTTCATTGAAATTTTTCTTTGTTTATTAACGATGATGATCCTAGAAATTTCAGGGATGTAATGGATTCAAAGGATGGAAAACTCTGGAAAAATTCCATGGTTGAAGAAATGGAAGCCTTGGACAAGAATGAGGGTTCGTATCTAGTGGAGTTTTTTACTAGAATAAATCCCATTGGCATCAAATGAGTGTTTAAGAAGAAATGGAATGTAGAAGGAAAAGTGGAGAAATACAAATCTTGGTTCGTAGAAAAAGGTTAGTCCAAGGTAGAGAGAATTGACATTGGTGAAATTTTTTCTCTTGTTTCCAAGTTAACTTATATTATATTTATTTTATCTATTGATGTTTCTTCTGACTTTGAAGTAGAATAGATGGGTGTGAGACAACATTCCTACATGGGGATATGGAATAAGAAATCTACATGAAGTAGTTGAAAGAATTTGTAGTTAAAGGAAAGCAAGAGTTGGTATGCAGGCTAAAAAAGTCCATGTATGGGTTAAAGTGATCAACAAGGATGTGGTATACAATTTTTTATACTTATATATTGGGACTTGGCTTAACAAGAAGCAAATATGATCACTATGTGTATTTCAAATTAGTAGTTGATCATATTATTTATTTTTTCTTGTATGTGGATGATATGTTTCCAATAGTAAACAAGAAGGAAACTATCTAGGATGTGAAAAATGAGTTGTTGTCTAAATTTGACATGAAATACCTTGGTGTTGGAAATTTTATTTTGGGCATGGAAATTAAAAGAAATCAGGAAAATAATAAACTTTGGTTGGACTAGAGAAAATATGTTGAGACAATATCATGGAGGTTTAATATGAAGGAATGTAATCATGTCAAGGTCCCTATTCCTATAGGTGTAAACTTATCCATAGATCAGTGTCCAAAGACATAGGAAGAAGAAGAGGACATGTCACATGTTATGTATGTTATTGCAGTTGGTAGTTTGATGTATGCAATGGTCTATACTAAACCAAACATTACACATGCAGTGAGAGTTCTGAGCAATTATATTTCAAAACCATGGAAGGAGCATTGGGAAACATTAAAGAGGGTTTTTAGGTATTTGTGTGGAACTAGTACTTACAGATTGTGTTACCAAAGAAAAAAATTATTGGAAAAAGTGTTGGACATACATGGATTTGTTGATGCAAACTAGGTTGGAGATATCGATCGCAAAAAATCTACAAGTGGGTATGTGTTTAACCTATTTGTAGGAGAAATCAATTAGATGAGAAAAATACAATCTACAGTGGCACTCTCAACAACAAAATCTGAATACATGAGAACCACTCATGCAAGCAAGGAAGTAGTATGGTTATAGATATTGTGTTCAAGTATTGGGTTGGTACAACAAGCTACAAGGATAGATTGTGATACTCAAAGTCCAATCTTCCTAGATTTTGGCACACTTACTTATACTAAGAGGGGGGATGAATCAATATAGAACTATTTTTATTTTATTACAATATTTATCAATTTATTACTTTACCAACTATAATCAATTGATGATAAATACATACAACCATATAATCCAAAGTACACAGAGATTTAATCTGGAAACCCAAATGGGAGAAAAACCACAAAAATTGTCGTTATAATATCATGTAGGCACCAACCTATTGTTACAATATTTTCAAGAACAAATATGCAAGAGATACCAATCTCCTCAGCTGAGAACCAACTCAACAATTCCAATAGGCACCAACCTACAAATTCAATATTCGTAGGAACCAGCTCGTAGGAGACACCAATCTTCTTATTTGAGCACCAACTCAACAAAACCTATAGGCACCAACCCACACAAACAATACTTGAAGGCACCGACCTACTAGAATCAATTCTTCTCCATTTATCACTGTGAAAAAATAACACTTCACTTCAGGCTTCCATTTGCATACCAACTACCCTATCATTAGTTGTACATCAGAAGTTCCTTATTTGATATTTCTCCTACCTACCTCCCTTAGAAAATTAAATTCTATTCTCTTTCATTCTCTATCCCCCCTAAATTCTAAGAGTCTCAGCTTCCACTCTTAACTCTCAATTCTCCTATCTCAGAACTCCTCATTATTCATATTCTCAACTCACACACACACACACACTTTATAACAATCAGGGCCTTGTTGTTTATATTGATCCCATAACAAGTCAGCTCCAAGTCCCTCAATTCTCCATCAAATTGAGGGAAAATACCTCCATGAAAACCGGTCTCAATTTCCTTCTTTCTCACATAATATCCTCACATAAAACAAAAACACACAACATGACCTGAATGCTTAGTAGTTGTCAGATCATCTCCTCGATTAAATATCAACCATTGATCTCATTTTTTTCACCGATTGATCAGGGCCACCTAGGCTTGAAACACATAACACATCCCTCAATGCTCAACAATTATCATATTGGTTCCTTCGTTCGTAATGGTTGATCATGTTCTCTGGTAAGTGGAAAAATCCACAAAGCTTCATCCCTCAACAACCATCTGATCATCCTTCACATTAACCTTACCTATCGATCTGATTCTCCATATATCAATACCATCGACCCTATTGAGTCACTAGGCTACTAGGCCCTTAAACCTTCAACAATGTACCTCTAACTTCTCACTCTGATATGGTATACAAGGATTACCTGTCTCATTGTCCTACTGATCTACCAGGAAATCATGCCCTCAACACTACACCTACAACAATTCTTTTGATCTGGTATGCTGGCCCACCTGAAAATTTACCTATTAGGTTCATAAGCCCATCGGGATCACCCAGACAGCTTCCCACTAGGCCCCCAATAGCTTCAACACTACATTAATCACTCTCTTGATAATCGATCTACTAATATATTATGTGGCTAAATATTCTTATGAAACGTGGGCTAACCACAACCCTACTGATGTCCCTATCTGACATGGTACATGGAATTACATGTGGCAGGTGGGATGATAATGGTCACCAAAAAATATTTTATTTCTATATCTAGTGTGGCATCCATGTGGAATCCTTCCACGTGTGCTATATGGTGTGGTTTCTATTGTGACGCCATCATGGCATCGACCACCAGCCCATTGGGCCTTCGATAATTCAACATTGTGCTTTCCACCTGATTTGGTATGGAACTATGTTTCAGAGTGTTCTGAATACATGGTGATCAACCCACCGACCCACCAGGGCTTCAACACTACACTCCCACTTCATTTTCCCAATATCCCAATATGTGATTTCTTAGTTGGACCCCCATGCTAATGTGGAAAATGAGGTGGCACACCGTGATGTCTTGGCTACAGTTATAGTGTTGGTGGGGTGGATGATGTGGTCTCCATGTGGCTCAAACATGGTTGTTGATGTGGCACCTGAGCTATCCCATCATGGCATCTTCCTACCAAGCCACTGGGAATTCAACATTATACATACACTTCGCTCTTTTGATATCCAATATGTCTATATCAGATCATTGGGGCACTATGAAAACTAGGCCACCAAGGTATTGGGCTCTCAAAAACTACATTTCACTTTGATCCATCTAGATGATATGGCATGGCACTGATGTAGCATGGCACATGGTGTTGGTGTGGCATCATAGTTGTTCCACTAAGGCATCATACCATTGGTATATAGGTCCCCTGGGAATGTATCACTACATTTTCACTTTCTTTCTCTCGATCTTAGATATTTGATACACTAGGTCCCAAACCCTTGATCTTAACTATTGATATTGGATGATCAACGATTTGCAATCAACTGGTTTTGGGTCCACTATTCTCCACGAAAAAAAATAATTCCTTGTGTAGGGTTTTTCCCATTCATATTTAAATTATATAACATTTTGATCAAGCCATTTGAACCTCCCTTATCAGGATTACAACTCTAACCTTCCTCTACTCCCTCAGATTCTTGTTACTATATATACAATTTTATTTCTTGCTTGATCTCATCCCTCTACTCTTCCTCAATGGGGTCATCTCATCCACCTTTCATTCATGCGAAAAACTTCATCGGTCTCTTCCTCCTCATACCTTTGTTGTCCAAGTTATACAATTTGGGTAGTCATCCTCAATATGCTCTTTGGCCCAAGTAATCGCCCCTTGTCTTTGACATCAATGACAACAATTTACCAAACAATTCCCCCTTTTTCAATGATGGTAACACTTCTTCAATATGGAACTCCTCCAGTCTGCAACCATCATCTAAGTTGATTGCTTCCATATTTTCAATTCTCCCCCTTTCTCTTTTCTCTCCCCATTTGAAATCAATGGAAAAGGGATGCTCTACCCCTTACACTATACTCTTCATTTTATACTCTGCAACCAACAACCTTCTCTCTTTCTGAACCTCCCCCTGAGTTGGTGCTCCTCTTGTAGTTCTTTAGTGAGTGGATGGCATAGGTACCACCCCTAGTTTCAGTTTGAGATACTAAAGACATCTCTAGGAAGAGGTTTTGTAAATATATAAACAATCTATTCCTTTGTACTGATATATTCCATATTGACATTTTGCTATGTGACTTTCTTTCTTAATAAATGATACTTTATTGGAATGTTCTTTGTCTTAGAGTGCATGACATGATTCTTTGAGATATTTATTGCACTTTTATTGTCACACATTATTGACAATGGTTGATTATACTCTACCTAAATTTCCTTTAAGGTTTGTTTCATCTTGAGGACCTATGTACAACATATTGTTGTTGCAATGTATTCTTCTTCTTCCATGGATAGATAAATTGATAATTTCTTCTTTCTAAACCAAGACACTAGAATTTTTCCCAGAATGAAATCTCCACCATTGGTGATCTTTCTATCATCCACACTACCTGCCCAATCTGCATTTGTGTAAGTTAAAGTCTTTCCCTGTGGGATACCATAAACCAAAGTCTCCCATTTC
Organism: Picea engelmannii; assembly: GCA_009831015.1. NCBI lineage: Eukaryota > Viridiplantae > Streptophyta > Pinopsida > Pinales > Pinaceae > Picea > Picea engelmannii. The sequence continues at coordinate 584,615 of ML784533.1, forward strand.
AAACTTCTTTATGTTGGAATTACTAATACAACTGAGAGGGGGGGGGGGTGAATCAGTTGTCTTTGAGCTTAAACAATTTTAACTCTATTAATATATTCTTAATCTTTCTTCAAGTGATCATCAACATTATACAACATAT